>JAODAL010007819.1:0-122312 GCA_025379985.1 Phyllomedusa bahiana | reverse complement strand
CTGTCGCATGTGCTCGCAGCCATTTTATCAATGAAAGCACACTTCGTTCCCGCGAATCACCCCAAAGTTCGATTTCGTTACGAACCGAAGTTTTCCTGAAATTCTAAACGAATTCCACTTCATTAGAATCGATTCGCCCATCTCTACCCACCATTCTAATGCTGCCATGTTATATATTTTTGTACTCCAACCTCAAAGGAAGGACAACCCTTCAGCAATTCTTCCTTGAAGGTTCTCTCCTCAGGGGCTCCTCACTTTATAACTTTTTACCGGTTGGTTTTCTGTGTTTAATGCCTTTTTCATTACTATTACATTGGTTTACAGATTGAAGTTATAAATGTGGGACATTGTGTATAAGTTTATATAAAATAATAAAAAGCAGATGGGCCTGTCATGTCACAGTTATGATACTTCTATTGGCAAGAAAACTGCAGGCAAGTTATGGTGCATAAGTTGTAAACAAGCTGATGATATATGGTGGAGGATTTATTTGAAGTGGTTCTCCACCCTCTGTATGACTTTTAAGGTACATTGTGTAAACTCTTGATTCTTTGGGCCACCGAGAGCAATGGAGTAGCAGACTATGTCAGTGAGCGGGGTCTCAGGGCCCTCGGTCGACCCCCCAGGTCACTACCCCGGACATGGCTACTCGCAGTGACAGCCCAAGTGCCAGATGTAAGACAGTGCGGTATAGGCAGAGATGACGGGTCAAACCAGGTGCAACTGTAGACTGTAGCAGAGTCCAAGACAGGTAGCAGACTGGTGTAGTGGCAGGTATGAGCCGCACATGTTAACGTAGATAACTCTGTAACCAGGACGTCAGAGCAAGGATAGATGAGTACACAGAGGCAGTGGGGACAGGGGACACAGGTGGAACACGGCCATGTCCACAATCCAGAGCGGGGACTTCAGCTTGAATCGTGACAAAAGCTATGTATTAAGTGATGCTCCATTCAAGTGAATGTTATAAAATACTATATTTCCCCTTTATTGTCTACAGTAATAATAGCTAATTACTGGGGAAGCCTAAAAATCTTTGAAGAATATACTATCCCTCTAACTCTTAGTCCAAAATGCTGCTCAGGTTGACCAAATAAAGACTTTAAGTCTCATAGTATAGTTTCATGGCTGCCATCTACACAGTATTGAGTGAGGACATGATTTGAGCCCCACTTGCAATTTTCTGTGAAATAAGGACTACATGAGTCCTTATATGGATAAGGACGCAGAAACAAAAATATAGTTAAGGATACAGAGACGACAAATCGCATAAGATGGACATATAAAAGTAACCTGCACAAAGGTTTTGTAAAATCATTATAAGAATATGTTATTGCACTTCTCTATACATTTTTTTGAAACTATACTATGCAACGTAAAGTCTTTATTTGGTCAACTTGACCAGAATTTTAGTTTGTATTTGCGTGGTGGGGACCCTTGCCCGATTGTGAGTCCTCTACCTTATATGTTAGTAACAATTATAAACATCAATGAGGACCTTAACGTGGTTTCTGTCACGTTCTAAGGTAATAGAATGCCAGGTATGAGGATCCTCTGGGCCACTGCGAGCGCAGATTGTATAACTCGCGGTGCTAGCCGAAGTGCAGAACAGAACATCGGACACAGGTAGAGGTGACAGGCCACAGCAGGTGTAGCTGTAGACGAAAAGTAGGTCCCAGGCGGGTAACAGACTGGTAGTCAGCAGGTAACATACTGGTGCAGCAGCAGGTATACAGCAGGAAACGTGCAGGAAGCGTATTGGTAATGCACAGGTAATGCAGGTACCACACAGGTAAACAGCAGCAATACAGCAGCCAACAACAACGAACTGACGCTGGAGCAAGGGCAGGAAGTTCCTTTTATGTAAACAGGGTCACAGGTTAATTGTCAGGTAATTGAGTACTGTCTCTTTAAATAATAGTGCACTGCCGCACAAGCTCTAGGGGGCAGACACACACAGTGCGGAAGACAGAGAGGATGGATAGGAGCCGGAGCAGGAGCGTGGACTGGTGAGTTATACTAAGTGTCGGGGAACACCACCGGAGCAGAGCCAGGAGCCAGGATAGGTGAGTATAGTGCAGGGGAAATATTGGACGCCACTGCAGCGGCCGGGACACAGCCAAGCCTGCGGCTCAGCATGGGAGCTATGGCATGGACCATGACAGTTTCCCAGTTCATTAAAAAATAGTGTACTGCTGCTCAATAAAATTAAAAAGCCTATACAGTGGTCCCCCAACATATGATATTAATTGGTTCTAGGACGACCATTGTACAGTATGTTGAAACCATTGTATGTTGAAACCATAACTCTATAGAAAACTGGTAATTGCTACTAAGGCCCCCAAATTTCACCCAACAAAACAAAAAATGTAGATTAAAGAAAATGAAAAATAACTAAAATAGATAAAGTAAGTCCTTACTTTTAACAATCAGAAAATACTGCTGGAAATGACTCTTTGCAGAGATTTTTTCTTTGGGGCATGTAATTTATAAACAATGTACCAGAAAAAAGAAAATATGGCTGCCCTCAACTGATGTCCAAGGGAGCCGTTCATTGTGGTACATGTAAGAAAAGTACAGGTCATGTAGTACCACACTGTACTGTAGAGAGGTGCTACTAGATCACCAATAACTGTTTGAACGAATACATGTAAGAGCAGTACAGGATATGTAGCACCACTTTGTACTGTAGAGAGACACTATAGACCAGCGGTGGCGAACCTATGGCACGCCTGCCCGAGGTGGCACGCAGGGCCATCTCTGCTGGCACACATGCCAAGCCGGCCACCGCTGCCTTTCTGCACTGTGACCCGGACACCGCGCCGGGAGGGCTCGGTGTCCAGGTCACAGTGTCGGACCTGGGGCCGTTGGCAGCCCGAGTCCAGCACAGCGCGAGTCGGGACCCGCCGCGCACCCTCAGCTCTGAGGGTGTGCGCGGGCCCATGCCCTCAGCCGGGCAGCGCCGCGAGGGCCTTACATCATCGCGCGTGGCTGGGATGGAGGTAAGGTGTGTATTAGTGTTGCTATTTTACTTCTGTAATATATATACTGCTTTGGGAGCCTATCTATATACAGGCTGGGGGAGAGCTGGCTATATACAGGCTGGGGGAGAGCGGGCTATATACAGGCTGGGGGGGCTGGCTATATACAGGCTGGGGGAGAGCTGGCTATATACAGGCTGGGGGAGAGCTGGCTATATACAGGCTGGGGGAGAGCTGGCTATATACAGGCTGGGGGAGAGCTGGCTATATACAGGCGGGGGGAGAGCTGGCTATATACAGGCGGGGGGAGCTGGCTATATACAGGCTGGGGGGCAGGCTATATACAGGCTGGGGGGGCAGGCTATATACAGGCTGGGGGAGAGCTGGCTATATACAGGCTGGGGGAGAGCTGGCTATATACAGGCTGGGGGGGCAGGCTATATACAGGCTGGGGGAGAGCTGGCTATATACAGGCTGGGGGGGCAGGCTATATACAGGCTGGGGAGAGCTGGCTATATACAGGCTGGGGGGCTGGCTATATACAGGCTGGGGGGGCAGGCTATATACAGGCTGGGGAGAGCTGGCTATATACAGGCTGGGGAGAGCTGGCTATATACAGGCTGGGGGAGAGCTGGCTATATACAGGCTGGGGGAGAGCTGGCTGTATACAGGCTGGGGGAGCTGACTATATACAGGCTGTGGGGAGAGCTGGCTATATACAGGCTGGAGGAGCTGGCTTTATACAGGCTGGGGGAGCTGGCTATATACAGGCTAGGTGGGCAGGCTATATACAGACTGGGGAGAGCTGGCTATATACAGGCTGGAGAGAGCTGCCTATATACAGGCTGGGGGAGAGCTGGCTATATACAGGCTGGGGGAGAGCTGGCTATATACAGGCTGGGGGAGCTGGCTATATACAGGGTGTGGGGAGAGCTGGCTATATACAGGCTAGGGGAGCTAGCTATATACAGGCTAGGGGAACTGGCTATATACAGGCTGTGGGAGCTGGCTATATACAGGCTGTGGGAACTGGCTATATACAGGCTGTGGGGAGAGCTGGCTATATACAGGCTGGGGGAGCTAGCTATATACAGGCTAGGTGAGCTGACTATATACAGGCTGGGGGAGCTGGCTATATACAGGCTGGGGGAGCTGGCTATATACTGCTGGGGAGAGCTGGCTATATACTGCTGGGGAGAGCTGGCTATATACTGCTGTGGGGAGAGCTGGCTATATACTGCTGTGGGTAGCTGGCTATATACTGCTGTGGGGAGAGCTATCTGTATACTGGCTGGTGGGGAGAGTTGTCTGTATACTGGCTGGTGGGGAGAGCTATCTATATACTGGCTGGTGGGGAGAGTTATCTATATACTGGCTGGTGGGGAGAGTTATCTATATACAGGCTGGGGGGAGCTGGCTACATACTGTTGTGGGGAGAGCTGGCTATATACTGCTGTGCTGTGGGCAGAGCTATCTATATACTGCCTGGTGGGGACAGTTATCTATATACTGGCTGGTGGGGAGAGTTATCTGTATACTGGCTGGTGGGGAGAGTTGTCTGTATACTGGCTGGTGGGGAGAGCTATCTGTATACTGGCTGGTGGGGAGAGTTGTCTGTATACTGGCTGGTGGGGAGAGCTATCTATCTGTATACTGGCTGGTGGGGAGATCTAGCTATCTGTATACTTTCTGTGGGAAGCTATCTATCTGTATACTGCCTGTGGGAATCTACCCATCTGTATACTGCCTGTGGGGAGCTATCTGTCTGTATACTGCCTGTGGGGAGCTATCTGTCTGTATACTGCCTGTGAGGAGCTATCTGTCTGTATACTGCCTGTGAGGAGCTATCTGTCTGTACACTGCCTGTGGGGACCTGTATACTGCCTGTGGGGACCTATATCTATATACCTATCTGCCTGAGGGGACCTATATCTATATACCTGCCTAACTGAGGGGACCTATACACCTACCTAACTTAGGGGACTTATATAATAATAAGTAAGGAGTTGCTGGAAAAGTGAGGATTCTAATATATTTGTGTCTTAATCTGCAGGGATGAGTGTTGGTCAGGAGAAATCAGCATGAAGGTGTGAACCGGATGGAGAAGAAACCGGAATGTGAACGACTCATTGGAGAAACATCACATGTGAGTCACTAAATGTGCCTGAAATGTAGTCTCTTATGTGTGTGCAAAGTGTAATGGTTTATATTCAGTAATGGTGTGTGGTATTATTCAGTCACTATGTGGTGGTGGTGGTGTTGTGGTATTATTCAGTCACTATGTGGTGGTGATACGTGGTGGTATTATTCAGTCACTATGTGGTGGTGGTGTTGTGGTATTATTCAGTCACTATGTGGTGGTGGTGGTGGTGTTGTGGTATTATTCAGTCACTATGTGGTGGTGAAATGTGGTCGTGGTATTGTGGTATTATTCAGTCAACGGTCTGCTGAGCAGCTGTGTACAGTACTATCTACCACAATATGGTCACTGTGTAGTGGAAGTATGGCAGAGGGATGGGCTAAGCGGATGTCACATCCCTTGTATTAATTTTTGTGCGGCCCCGCTTCCCACCCTCACCTCCCTGCTTCGTGACGACGTCGGCGGCACTTTGCGGTAACTAATGTATTTTTCAGTCTCAGTTTCGGCACTCGGTCTCAAAAAGGTTCACCATCACTGCTATAGACTGCCAATCACTGCATGAACCTCACTAATACATGTAAGAGGAGTTCAGGACATGTAGTACTGCACTGTACTCTAGAGAGGAGCTACTAGACCTCCATTCACTGCATGTATCTCCCTAATACATGTAAGAGCAGTACAGGACATGTAGTACCTCACTGTACTGTAGAGAGGCACTATTAGACGCCCAATCACTACATGCCCTGCACTAATACATGTAAGAGCAGTACAGGACATGTAGTACAGTGCTGCACTGTAGAGAGACGCTAATAGATTGTCAATCACTGCATGCACCTCTCTAATACAGGGTTTTTTCAAGTAAAATATTTATGATTATTGTTTGGATCAGTGACTTGGACACAGGGCCGGGACAACGGGTAGGCAGGCGATCGCCTAGGGCGCCTACCTCTGCCTGTCCCTAAGGGGCGCAGACAGGGGCCCCGAACCGCCCGTGCTCCAGGCCGCTGCCATGGGCCTAGAGCACCGACTGGCCCTGCCGCCCATCAGCTGCATGTGCGTCTGCTGGACGCCCACACAGCTGAGGGCTTCTGAGGAGCAGAGAGCGAGCGCTCCCTGCCCCACAGACAGTGTCGGACCGGCTCCCTGGAGGATCGTGATGTGATGTTATCGCGACACTGCATGTTCTCGGGCGCACAGCGCGTCATAGACCGTGCGCCCGAGGAGCTGCCAGAGGAGCGTCCCGGGGCTGGAGGCGGGGCCTGAAGAGGAGCGCGCGCCCGGGAAGCAGGTAAGTATGAATGTTGTTATTTTTAACTGCCTGCCTGTGTGCCCCTATATACTGCCTGCCTGTGTGCCCCTATATACTGCCTGCCTCATTGCTCCTATATACTGCCTGCCTCAGTGCTCCTATATACTGCCTGCCTCAGTGCTCCTATATACTGCCTGCCGTGTGCCCCTATATACTGCCTGCCTGTGTGCCCCTATATACTGCCTGCCTCAGAGCTCCTATATACTGCCTGCCTGTGTGCCCCTATATACTGCCTGCCTCAGTGCTCCTATATGCTGCCTGCCGTGTGCCCCTATATACTGCCCGACTCAGTGCCCCTGTATACTGCCTGCCTGTGTGCCCCTATATCCTGCCTGCCTGTGTGCCCCTATATACTGCCTGCCTGTGTGCCCCTATATACTGCCTGCCTCAGTGCCCCTATATACTGCCTGCCTGTGTGCCCCTATATACTGCCTGCCTCAGTGCTCCTCTATACTGCCTGCCTGTGTGCCCCTATATACTGCCTGCCTTTGTGCCCCTATATACTGCCTGCCTCAGTGCCCCTGTATACTGCCTGCTTCTGTGACCCTATATACTGCCTGCCTGTGTGCCCCTATATACTGCCTGCCTCAGTGCCCCTATATACTGCCTGCCTCAGTGCCCCTATATACTGCCTGCCTCAGGGCCCCTATATACTGCCTGCCTCAGTGCCCCTGTATACTGCCTGTGTGCCCCTATATACTGCCTGCCTGTGTGCCCCTATATACTGCCTGCCTCTGTGCCCCTATATACTGCCTGCCTCTGTGCCCCTATATACTGCCTGCCGTTGTGCCCTTATATACTGCCTGCTTCAGTGCCCCTATGTATTGCCTGCCTCAATCCCCCTATGTATTGCCTGCCTCAGTGCCCCTATATACCTGCCTGACTGCCCCTATATGCCTGCCTCAGTGCCCCTATATCTATTTACCTGTCTGAGTGACCCTATATTATATATCTGCTCGTCTAAGGGTACAATATCTATATACCTGCCTGACTGCCCCTATATATCTGCCTGTGTGTCCCTATATTTATATATCTGCTTGTCTAAGGGTACAATTTCTATATACCTGCCTGATTTGAGGAGACATACATATCTATATACCTGCCTGACTGAGAGGGCATATCTATATACCTGCCTAACTGATGGGGACCTATATATACCTGCCTAATTGAGGGGACATATATACCTGTCTAACTGCAGGGACCTATAAAGCTTCCTATCTGAGGGGACATATATACCTGTCTAACTGAGGGGACTTATATACCTATAAGTAAGGAGTTGCTGGAAATGTGAGGATTCTAAGATATTTGTGTCCAAATCTGCAGGGACAGTATTGGCCGGAAGCAATCAGCATGAAGGTGTGAACCGGATGGAGAAGAAAAGGGAACGTGAACGACGCTGATCAGAAAAGACGTCTCCTGTGAGTCACTAAATGTAACTGCAGTGTAGTCACTTATATTTCTGCAGAGCGCCTATTTACAACTAGTGTCTACCACTAGATAGTACTTGTATGGGGTAATATACATCTTCAGAGCCTGTGTACAGCTGATAGTCACATGTGGGGGTTGCGTTCGGTCAGGGTCTGGCAGGATTATTTGAGCCTTTAGTAGTAATAGTTTTGGGTCTTGGTTTTGTAGGAGTTTTTTAGTAACAATCATTCGTCTGGTAGATTTGCTCCATGTATCGGTGGATTATTTAGTGACTGTTATTTAGGGGTATTACACTGTCATATGGAGGGGAGCGATTTTGAAAAAGCAGATTTGTCATCGCTGATTTTCATTGTGCAATGACTGCTGAGGAGATGGACTGGAGCTATGTGGGATACGCAGAAAATTAGTGAGAGGAACAGAAGGTTTTTCTATGTAATACATGCTGCAGTTCCGTGTGAACCCAGCCCTACTGAGCAAAAAGTAACACAGAGGGCCTGTGGCCTGGATGTTTTAGGACCTAGCAACGCCCCTGGGCGCAGGGATGACTCTGGTAAGAAGTTACTAAGTGGGAGAGAGTAACTGGTGCAGGGGGGGAGAGAGTAACTGGTGCAGGGGGCAGAGAGTAACTGGTGCCGGGGACAGAGTAACTGGTGTAGGGGGGGGGGCGAGAGGGCCTGGCGCAGGGGCGAGAGGAATTGGGGGGGGGGGCAATTTTTTGGGGAGCGAGGGGGGGGACGCCAATGGCTGTACTTACCTAGGGCACCAAAATGCCTTGTCCCGGCCCTGTTTATGGCATATTAACAGGATATGCCTCAAATATCTGATAGGTGTGGATCCTACATTTGGGACCTCACAATCTTCTGTGCAGAGCAGTGAGATGGCAGCACGAGTGCAGCTTTCTCTATTCTTTTCTACAGGAGTTGTGAGTGCATAAAGTGAGTGTGCTTGGATGAACTCGGAATACCCATTGGAATGAACATGGGGAGTCACACACACACAATCACCACTCCATTCTGCTCAGAGGACTGGGGGGCTTGTGCTCGAGATGTTGGATCCGCACCTATCAGGCATGTATGGCACTAACAAATCTCAGTGATGAGCTTTAAACATGTAGACAAGGGTAAATAAAGTTTATTACCAGGGGCGTAACTACCGGGGCAGCAGGGGTAGCAGTTGCTACGGGGCCCCTGCGCTTAGGGGGGCCCCGGGGCAGCTGCTACCGCGTCTGCAACCCGGTAATGCCGCTCCTGTGCCCGCCGGCAGTGAACTTAACAGTTCACTGTGGTGGGCAGGGAGCTGCGGGGCCCGGCGCATACTCCCTCTGAACGCCCGGGCCCCCCGGTCCGAGCGTTCAGAGGCAACGCTACCCGGAGGTAGCAGAACGGAGCAACACTCGCTCCGCCCTGCTACTTCCCCTGCCGGCGCTCTGTGGTCACGTGGGCGCGCGCGGTGACGTCACATCACCGCGCTGAGCACAGAGGCTGCAGGGAGAGCAGCAGAGCGGAGCGAGCAGCGCATCGGGGGAGCGTGGAACGAGGTGAGTAAGGGATTTCTTATTTTACCTGCCCCCAGCCTGCCTGCCTATACAGCCCCCTATGTGCCTGCCTGCCTATACAGCCCCCTATATGCCTGCCTGCCTATACAGCCCCCTATATGCCTGCCTGCCTATACAGCCCCCTATATGCCTGCCTGCCTATACAACCCCCATATGCCTGCCTATACAGCCCCCATATGCCTGCCTGTACACCCCCATATGCCTGCCTGTACACCCCCATATAGGGGTATGCCTGCCGTATACCCCCATATGCCTGCCGTATACCCCACATGCCTGCCGTATACCCCCACATGCCTGTCGTATACCCCCACATGCCTGTCGTATACCCCCACATGCCTGCCTGTATACCTCCACAAGCCTGCCTGTATACCTCCACAAGCCTGCCTGTCTACTTATATGGGGCCTCTTTAGCTACCCAAACCCTACCTATTTGGCCCCTATAGCCCACCTAACCCCTGTCTACCTGTATGGCTCCCTATAGCTACCTCCACCCTGCCTGCCTATATGGGCACTCTATTGGCTACCTAAACACCTTGCCTATTTGGGGCCCCATATTATCCTATCTAATACCCTGCCTGCCTAAATGGACCCCATATAGTCAGGGGGGCAGGTGCTGGAAAAGTCAGGATTCTAAGATATTTGTGTCTAAATCTGCAGGGACAAGTGGTCGGGAGATGTCATCATGATGGCGGACTGGACCGGATGCAGAACAAAAGAGAAAGTCAACGACTGGTCAGAGAAACGTCACCTGTGAGTCACAAGATGTAACTGCACTGTAATCACTTATATGTCTGCAGAGCCTGTGTACACTGGTGTCTACCACTATATGGTCACTGTATGGAGGTAATATACAGTCTGCAGAGCCTGTGTACACTGGTGTCTACCACTATATGGTCACTGTATGGAGGTAATATACAGTCTGCAGAGACTGTGTACACTGGTGTCTACACCATATGGTCACTGTATGGTGGTTATATACAGTCTGCAGAGCCTGTGTACACTGGTGTCTACCACTATATGGTCACTGTATGGAGGTAATATACAGTCTGCAGAGCCTGTGTACACTGGTGTCTACCATTATATGGTCACTAAATGGTGGTTGTATACAGTCTGCAGAGCCTGTGTACACTGGTATATACCACTATATGGTCACTATATTATTATATATTATTATTATTAGACAGTATTGGTCTTTGTGTACTGATCAGTAATAGAGTAGGGGTATTATTCAGTCGCTATGTGGTTGTAATTTGTGGTCGGGTTCTGGTTGTATAATCAGGTACTTATGTAATAGCGTTATTGGTAATGCTGGTCTTAGTATAGTAGGATTTGATTGGTAGCAGTATGATGGTGAGATGTATGGTGAGGTATTTGCCCCTTGTATTATCTACATTATCTAACAGCATGTCCTGGTACATGGTCATGGTCAGGGAGGTGGGGGGGGGAGGGCCATCCAAAAGTTTTCTTTGGGGCCCTGGCTTCTCTAGTTACGCCACTGATTATTACCAAATACATTACTATTCTGATTTTGTTTCTCTTCAGAGTTCGAAGCGGGGCTTACCTCGTACTTTTACACACAAGCTTCCCTAGTTTTGGCTACCTCTCTTCTACAGGCTCTAGCAGTGGTCTGGCTGGAGATGTCACTCCCTGCACTTTTTGTTAACGTGAAAATGGGAGCTTTTTTTACATTACTTACTGATAAGCTTTTACCTTTTAGAGCTCTGTAGCCTTGTGCACTACAGTTTACAAATCTCCAGCACTAATATCTATATAACAGGCTCAGCAAGGAATAGCAGAGCTGATGTGCCAATCACTGCTGTAGAACTACCCACAGCCTTACTAGGAAGTGGGAGCCTGAAGCATAGTGAGAGCACTCTTAAGCATATATGACACATTTTTTTCCTTAAAATAACCTTATGGCTGACAAGCAGGTACATCAATTTTCAAGTAACAGTGTATTTTGTGACTCATTTTGACCAGTCTTTCAGATGGCTGCCTGCAATATATTGCACACTTTGCTTGACTATTAGGCTAACAAGACTGATCAGCATACAGTACATTGCGATTTGTCTGTCATAAAACATTAGCTGAAGATAGTACAGAGCATCTGGCAGCTGTCAGGGAGGGGGGATAAATCACAAACTGAGACAAAGTGACATATTTCGCAAGTTGCTGGCTTTATTGGACGTCTAACCAAAGATACTGTATTTATGGGAAAATTTAGAAAAGTCCCCAGGAAATAGATCCTCGACTAATGCTCTTCTATAAAGTTATTTAATGTTGTGTTCAGCTGTCTGAGGTTCCCGGAATACTATGTGACAATGAATGTAGTACAGTGGGGCACATTTATTATGGCAGTTACACTAGAATTTTGGCGCAAGTTGTGCCAAAATACTGACGTACATGCTTAACACCACATTTCTTATGTGTTTTAGATACTTTTTAGAAACTTCTGCACCTCGTCCAACAAAAGGTGCATGGCCTTGGTCAAACGGATGTGGCTTCCCTGGAAAGTGGGGAATCTTAGCGGTGTCACACCAAAAAAGTGCCAAAATTTTGGCGCAATTAGTAGCATAAAGTAATCAAATTAATAAAAGGTGTAAACTAAGACTTAGTATTAGACAGTATCGAGTTTTGATACTTGGGCAAGGAAGAAAATTAGATTTGGGGGAACTACAATGGTGGCCATGTTGGTTGTCAGAAGCTTTCCTAGAAGTAGATTTAAAGGAGTTGTCTCCCTACAGAGTTTCATAGGATGCATGAATGAAATACTCTGTCACTTCCTGGTTCAGACGACTATAATTTGCATACAGCTCTGTGGTGTATTCAACTCTGTGTTTTCAGTTGCTAATTAGTTCAGATTAGCTCAGAAGCTTCTCAGAAACTGCTAGCAGGACTTTTTATCTGATCCCTCAAACAAAAGCCCTAATTAGAGCTGTTTACTTTAGAAAAATCAAGCTTTTTACTGCCCAGCAGCACAGAGGCTGCCAGGACCTGTGTGATGACATCACTCACTGCTATCACATAGAACAAACAGCAGGGGGGAGAGATATTTACAGGTCGGTTACTGAGGGAATGGAAATAGCCAGGGAGGTGATTAATTCACTTGTATCTCCTCAACAAAAACAGATGAACAAAGCAATATATTTGGAAAATGTCTTTATTTTGTGTTCCCTACAATTTGAAAGCTATTCTTTGTAGCGAGACAACCCCTTTAAGAAGCTAACAGCTAAACAAATTTTTTCTTAATCTCGGGATAATGCATACACTTATTTACTGAGGAATAAAACATTTTAACAATAAAATATTATATGTAATAGTGGCATACACAGCATTCTCTACATCTATATGAAAGGATTATACATAAACATAGAAAGGGATTTTTTACAGTAAGAGCAGTGGGGAAATTGTAACAGTAAATTTACTAAAAGGGTTCAAAAGGGGCCGGATTCATTTCTAGAGTGCAATAATATTACAAGTTAGGCTGAATGCACACACAATAGATTTTGTTGTGGATTAAGGCCTCAATGGGAGAAGGCAAAATCCAAATTAAAATCTGCAGATAAAACTTTGCTGGGCAGTTTGCCTTCCGCCCTTCAAGTTTTATCTGCAGATTTCAATTTACATTTTGCCCTCTCCTACTGAAGTCCATTTAAAAAAAAAAAAAACTTCAGTAAAATCCACAACAAAAATCTACAGCAACTCAGTTGTATGTGCAATCAGCCTATAAGTGTAAATGCACAAGATTGATTTTGGTGCATACTTTGGTATACGTTTTTCTGCAGATTCTTCTAAATTTATTTCAATAGGAGAAGGCAAAATTTGAAGGAAGGTTTATGCAGATTTAGTGCAGACTTTAGTGCAGATTTTGTCATCAAAAAACATTACATTTTTTTGGCCATATTCACAGCTCAATGGCTGGACTAGACTGAACCCCATAGCAGGCATCTCTGGCCTACCTGGTACACACAGTAATACAGGGAAAGCTGTCAATTGGCTTGAGTAGGCTGCAGGACTCTCACTGTCTATCCTAGGAGTCCTGCTGGGATTTACTATTTTTTTTACTCAGAAACCCAGCTCCAAATCATATAAACATAAGTTTAACAGAGCTCCGTTTCTGTTCCTCTATCATATGCTGTTCTCACATAGGACAGCATAAATCACCCGACAGACAACTTTATATTTTGTCCTTGGCTTTCTTGAGTATTACAGAACAGCGAACATGGAAGTTCCCCTCACTTTTCTGTTTCCTCTTCATGCATTGAGGGTATTTGAGTGCTTGTTTTATTGTTTTTTTTTTTCATTTTTGCAATCTACCTATTCATTATACTGTGGATTTTACGCATGCTGGTGTGAACAAGTATTAAGTTAAGGTACATTTTTTTTATCATCTAATTGTTTCCCTAGTAGTGGGCTGTGTGAGCTGCTGCTCAGCAATTAGCTGCACTTGTTAATTTGTCCCAGGTAGCATATAAGCCAGAGATACCTGCTATTGGGTTCAGTCTAGTCCAGCCATTGAGCTGTGAATATGTCCCAAAACATTGTAGTGTTTTTTGAGTAAGTAATGTCCCATTTTTGTATGTGTTGTTCCTGTAAATTGTTAGTGTAGGGGCTCGCAAGACATGAGGACCGTTGTCGCCGGTTGAAAGCTTGCGTACCGGGCCCCCTCTACCAACTAATACCTCAAA
This sequence comes from Phyllomedusa bahiana, assembly GCA_025379985.1. NCBI lineage: Eukaryota > Metazoa > Chordata > Amphibia > Anura > Hylidae > Phyllomedusa > Phyllomedusa bahiana. Next base: position 108,211 of record JAODAL010007819.1, on the reverse strand, counting down.
TTTAACATTTTTCCAGCCTGTACTTTGTTTTGGACACCCAGAAAGTGCTGGGCAGCCCGCCTAATCTAATAGTATGGGTATCACTAGTAGGCTGTATTTATGGCACCCTTCTGTATCGCCTTATCTATATGCAATTTTAATACCAGCAACCACCCCCCTCATGCATTGAGGATATGTGAGTGCTTGTTTTATTGGTATTTTTGCATTTGTGCAATCTCCCCATGCATTACACTGTGGCTTTTCTACATGCTGGTGTGAACAGGTATTAAGTTAATATACATTTTTTTTAATCACCTAATTGTTCCCCTAGCAGTGAGGTGTGTGAGCTGCTGCTCAGCAATTAGCTGCACCTGCTAATTTTTCCCAGGTAGCATAGGGGCCAGAGTAGGCTGGGTTAAGTCTAGTCTAGTGTTTTTTAAATAAGTAAGTTCCCATTTTTGTATGTGTTTTTTCAGATTTTGTCTTCTCGCACTGAAGTCAATGGAGAAAAATCTGCAGTAAAATTGCACCAAATTCCTGATGTGTGTATTCAGCCTTATAGTGAGTAAATTTCTGGAGAATGGTCATTGATCCAGGGATTCATTCGGATTGCCAGATTTGGAGTCCAGAAGATTTTTTTTTTCTAAAATGAGGACAATTAGCTTCTACCTTATGGTGTTGTTGCCTTCCTTTGAATCAACACTGTAGGACAAAAGGCTGAACAGTATGGATGAGCGTCCTTTTTAATCTTCATTAACTATGTAACTATGTAGCATTGATGTTCTTACATTTTTCCCTGAGAATCAGACCCATCTAGTCTACCTAATATCTTAAAGACTTAATAAACAGTAAGTAATATTCAGTACAGACTAACCAGAGGTAGACAGACATCTGATGGCTCCTGGGTAAGATAAACATCTTTGGTGGCTGAGAGCAGTGAAAGGGTTAATAATGATGTCTTTGGTGGTTTATGGAAATGAAAGGATTAATGAGAACATTTCTTGTTGTCAAGAGCATTCTAAAGTCAAGCAATTGTCTAAGTTAGTTAATTTATTTTTTTTATATATATACTGTGTATACCGGCCTGATTTTGGCACAATTTCCTGCTGTCCGGGGATGGCGGGAGGAGTCCCGAGTCCAGATCCTCAGGATTGTGCTGTTCAATTCACTGTTTGCGACGCAGACTTGTTGCCTCTCATGGACTGGCCATGAGAGCCGGTGGGTGTAGCATTGAAGTGGCGCTAGGGAAGCATCATTGACGGCAGGGGACTTTCACCCACCCTGTCAGCTAGAGTATTCAGTCTAGCTGCAGTGGTGCACACAGCAGAGGGTGGTAAGTGATATCCGTCTCCCCCTCCCTCTCTGTCCCACCCAATTAGACCCCTCTTATGGCCTATTCAGATTTCCTGCATTCTGGATAGGCTATCCAGCATCCAGGAAAGCTCAGTGGCACTCATCTCCCAAAGCAGGCACCCAGCTTTTCTGCATGGCTACTGTCAGGGATGACACCCAGCTTTCCCAGGTGATGTTCCTTGGATTACTTTTTAGTGCTTGTAGTGTGCTGCTGATATTGGATTGTGTTGCCATCCTCTACAGCAGGCACCGCAGGCCATGCTGATGTAAATGGTTACAAATAGTCTGAAGTGAAACTTGATTGCCTCTCACAGCCCTTAAACATGTCTGGAGTTGTGTGGCATTCATCATCCGGTTCCGTGGGGCATTGTTTACAATGAAGCGGTCATCAGTGTGTGAGGGAGCCAAAGGATGTCCACTTCTTTGCCTGTGTCTTTTCCAGTCTCTGTATCTGATACAACCTGCTGATGACACTCTGACACTCTAAACTTAGTGGCCACTTCCATCTGAGAGCATCCTGCTTAAAGGGGTTGTCTCACTACATTGATTCATCTTAATTCAGTCCTGTTTTCTTGGTTTCACTTTGAATTCAGGGGTGTGTTTAGTGGCTTCCAGTAGGCTGCAGTAGAAGCCAGGTCTGTAGCTATAGCAACCAGTGCTGGCAGCCTATCAGGATAGATCAAACAGGTCTGTGGCTATAGTGACCTGAGGAGCTGAGGCAGCCCATACAAGAGGGGATATCTAGGAATAGGTAGGACACTGTTAATGGACATATATTGCAAAGTTACTTGTTTTTGCAAGATCTTTAATATAAAAAACAATCCTTGTAGTGAGACAATCCCTTTAAATAAAGCCTACAATGTTGAGGTACTGTTGCTCAATTGAAGGTGTTTGGTCTCATGATGGCAAAATGTGAACAGCATGATGAGGAGGACTGTTTAAATCCCAATTCAAATTGATCCCTAGATTTATTGGGCGATTCAGGGATCAAACACCTTTTGCCATTAAGCCCGTTGTTAGAGATCAGCAAGTTGCGCAAAAAGTAATGGAACACTGAACAGTTCAACATGTACATTCTAAAGTTAAGCAATTGTCTAATTTAGTTAATGTTGAAAAAATTGTGTGTGTGTGTGTGTATATATATATATATATATATATATATAAAAATATATATATAATATATATATATTGTAAGGGGGGCGATGTCACTGGTGGTACCGCAAAGTCCCAGGGCAATGGAGACACAGACAGCCTTGTAGTAGAAGCACGGTTCTTGTCCGGCGTTTATTGTGTGGATGGCAGCCAAAACGTATGTCAACACAAAATGATACACAAAATAAAGTCCTGCTCGACCGAGCGCTAACTGAACAATAGTAGTCCTCACTACCGTCTTGATATAGTTGTGTAGCTTCTCAGGCCCAAACTTCCTGGCCTGTAACTGCAGACACACCCAGTCAGCTAGGTAGCTGACTTATATATAGGGAAATGAAAACGTGGCACTGGAACATGGGGAGCAGTCACCCACCCAACTCTGACTGCTCCCGGTAAAAACCGTTCCGGACTAAGCTGTGTTTCCACTTCTACTTTTGCTAAACATGTGCCAACCGCCTAATGCAGTTGACACAAACCCACGTGACGGCCACGACCCCACCGAGGCCAGGTCTCTCGGAGACATGTCTTAGTCTCGCCAATACCTGAGCGAGAACTCTGGGGCCTATGTATACCCCATTCACCACTTTGCCCTTTGGGGCCTTACAATGTATGTATGTGTGTGTATATATATATATATATATATATATATATATATATATATATATATATATATATATATAAGAAATTGAAAAAAGAGGGAGGTGGCGGTCTTTGGTGAAAGTACGTCTTATACAGTTAAAACAAACCAAATATCGATATGTAGTGTTCACCGAAATGTTGTGCAAAATATGTAGAGGCACAACACGTGGGGTGGCTCTTGAGCCTCAGAAACAGCAGCCCCCGTGGTCACATCCTCGGAGCCAAGGGTTGCAGCAGGGACACAGTAGTAATACAACACTATCTGGGCGCTCGTTCAAGGGAAAAGGCCCTCGTGGTAGATGGCGTTGGATTATAAAAGGCTAATTTTATACCATTAAAAGATTCGAGAAGTGTTCACCTTTATAAATATAAATATATATATATAAATATATATATATATATACACACTGTATATATTATATTATATACACACACACAAACACTACCCACAAAAAGTTCAAAAAGTTAAGATATTTGGCTTTGGGTTCATATTTCCTGGAGTCCAGGCGTCCAGTCACTCTGGACGGGAGGGTGTCACACGGGCCAAAAGAAGGACCAGAAGGCAGCACCAATCAGATACTGACGCTGTGTGAAGGCACTCCATTTGAAACTCCATTAATTTGACTGCTGTGCCTGTGATATTTTCTGGTTTACTTTATTTACCTGCGTTTCTTTCTTATGCTATTTTGTATACCTGACCCCAGCTTGTGTTCCTGACCTCTTGATTTTGTACCTCGCTCCTGACAGTGTTTCTGACCCCTGGTGTGTTTTCTGGTCCCTCTTTTGTCTTCTAATTTGTGGCCTGATGTTACCGTTCCATTGCTGACTTAGACTGTCTGACTATTCTTTACACTTAACGGCCCCTGCACTTTAGTAGCGTCGGAACCATCACCCAGTTGGGGTCAGCCACTTAGGGCAGCATTTCAAGTAGGCAGGGACAGTGGGCTGGATTCCAGTTAGGGCTCACTGTACACTCCTTGACGTGACAATTAATTTGTTCTGGGACTACCATTGTATGGTGAAACCATAATTCTATGGAAACTGGTAATTGGCTTTGAAGCCCCAAAATATCACCAACATAATGTAACATGAAGATTTGAGAAAATGAAGCTGCTCACACATACAGATAAAGCAAGTCCTTACATATAGCACCAGAAAGAGCAGCTGGAAGCTGTAAATCACTTTCTGTATGTAGGAATATAAGACATATAGTACTGCACTGTACTTTAAAGCTGAGCTACTAGACCAATCACTGCATGCAGTTCACTAATAGTGGTTTTACAATTAAAATGTTCATGATAATTGGTTGGATCTTCCATCATCCACATGAGCTACAGTTCAGTAGTGTCTGGGACATTGTATGGTGAAAGCGGATTCAAAAATCAAAGTACTAGGACAAACCATTGTATTTTGAAAATATTGTATCTTGAGGCCATTGTAACTTGAGAGACCACTGTATTTTAGAAATTCTAACTTTCTAGCCTTAGTCAGCGCAACCGCTGACCTTCCCTGAAAATAAAAAATGTCCCTGCATTTCAACAGTATTTTGATTTCCGCAGTCAAGTTCCTTATTTTCTGTACTCTTTCTTGTGGTTCTATTTAGTCTTATTTTGTGCACGTTTTGTATGTTAAATGCTATAATTTCCAGCATCCTTGACTGAATCCTTCTTGGTTTCAATAATAAAGGCTATAATATATTTCCTATAGTTCTTCTTGCCTGTTCACTGTCTTATTTTTAATTGCAATTGCTCCATGAAATGTGTCTCACAGGGAACGGGTTTTTACAGGTCACAAAAAATTGTGTTTCTGATTGTAAAGGGGAAAATTTTAAAAGTCAATGATCAAATTTAAAGCATCCCTAAATGTGAGACTAATGCTCACATTTTTAAGCTCTGTATATAGTTAAGGGAATTTTCTTTAATCCCCAGCAGACCAGTGCTAAAGCCCTGGCTAGTCTTTGTTGGCATGTTCATATTCTGGATTCCAGGCCAGCACCTCTTTTCAACTCTATTCTACACATAGGCCCCTCTACTTACTCTTGTAGGCCAAGGCTGCTGTCTAAAAATCCTATCAGGCGGGGAAATGCCATTGTACCCCGCGACTAGAGGAGCCAGCTGCTCAACATGAATAAAGGGGTTAGTTTAATTCTTTTTTCATTCTGATAAGTGCAAAGGTGCCACTGTTAGGGAAGAAAGTTACCTATCTACCTACATTACCTAAAAGGGGCTATCTTCCTACCATAATCTACCAGCCTAATAAGAGGACTGACTACTTTATTTGGGGGCTATCTAATGGAGGGTCCTGTACCTACTACATGAGAAAAAGAAAAGAAGACACAACCAAGGGTACAAAAGGGAGCCCTTTAATTGTGTGGTGTCACTTTTACTGTTTGGGGATATTGTAGCTAGAAGAAGTCACCAAAGTGGACTGGGACAGATGGAGTAGAAAAAATTTAAATTACTCCAATTAGAAAAGAGATCATCTTTAACTCCTTACTGTAATCACTTAGGGCATGTCCCCACGGCAGAGGACAAATACCGGTCGGTTTGTCCGGTTTGTGTGCAGTCCCAATGGCCGCGGGGGGGGGGCGGCTTTTCTCCGCGATGAGCAGAGAAAAGCCCTCCCCCATCACATTGACATGCACATATTCCGTCCGGAAACTGGACGGAAGAATGTGCATGTTCAATATTTTTCCCACGGGCAGAAGAACCACCAGGCGGAAAACCTGTGCAGTGGGGACTGCTGCACGTGTTTTCCATAGAGCCCCGTTGTGCTTGTTTGCGACCGTTTTTTCAGGCGGTGTGCAAAACCGCAAACCGGCTGAAAAACCGGCTGAAAACCAGTGCAGTGATAATGTCACAATGTGGTGGTTTTATATAATGCTTGTCTTGTGGTATTATTGGTAATAATGAAGTTTTGATATGTGTTCCTTGTATTGTAGTGCTGTTTGTTGTATGACTATGTCTATACACAGAGAACTGTATTATAATTATGTGTTTGATATACCATATATACACAGTATATGTATACTTATATGTACTGTATGTACATAAACTATGTAAATTTGGTGTCACGGATGCCCCTGCGACCTCCGTCCCAGGTCGCAGGCGCATCCGTGCCCCGACACCCGGCGGCGCCCCGTCCCGCACCTCGGGTCCGGGGTCCACTCACGCCACGGCCCCAGCCACCAGGCACTTACCCGGCCGTGCTCCTGCTCTGTCCGTCTCGGGTCCCCGGCGTGCGCGGCGCCGCCCCTGGCGCGGGCGCGCGCAGGCAGTGTGAAATTTAAAGGGACAGTGCGCCGGTAATTGGTCTTTGCCTGGCACTGTTCCTATTTAAGTCCGGCCCCTTCCTGCCAGCCTTGCCGGATCTTTAGTGTGTATTCTCTGGAGAAAGCGTTCCTAAAAGCCTAGTCTTGTCTACCTGTGTACCGTAGCCGTTGCTTACGTTTACCGACCACGAATCTTTCCGCCAGCCCTGACCTTCTGCCTGTCCACGTTCACGAATCAGAGCCGCCTGTCCTGACCTCCTGCCAGTCCCCGACTACGAGCCTGCCTGACGAATCTGTACTACGCCTACCCTTGGCCGCCACCGCAGGCAAGTCCCGCCAGTGGAAACGACCTGTTTAAATCCCGCCGCAGCAAGTCCATCCCGCTTTTGGGGGCGGGCTCTGGTGAATACCGGGACCTACTTAGATTCCGTTCCCTGGCGTGGGCTTCCACCATCGCCTGCGGTGGTCCAGCGGATCCACTACCCGTCCGTTACATTTGGCATTTGTAATATAATTAATTCTGCAAAACACAAGTCAGCATACGGCTATTTTGACACAGGGATTAAAAAAAAGGTTAAGGCTCGTCTAAGGTGTGAGTGATAAAATAAACGAAAATGCTTTGCCAAAAATTGCTGCATCGTGAAGGGTTAACTGTAAACTTATTTCTCCTGTTCTGAATTAATCTATTTAAAAACCTTAAACTTTCTGTTAGGTTATGTTCACTTGGCATATTTGCAAGGCTTACTTTGACGCATAATTGTGCTGCAATACATCTGGAGTACTCCCCGCAAATGTGGCAAAATCATAGCACTCACTGAGTGGTGTAATTTTGCTGCCTATTCCCTGGTGCGTACTAACCGCCCAGAGAGAAGTGATATGTCACTTCTTTCTGGGGCTTATACGCTTCTTAAACATCAGGCGTATAGAGGCGCGCACAGTATGTGCCATTATATACCGTGTGAACATACCCTTATAGACAACTCTTCATAGGGAGGAGTAGATGGTGTGGCCACTGCACAGCCATGGTGTGGTCACAAAACCCACCCCTAAGTTACAGCCGACAAACTTGTGTGGCCATTGGCTGTCGCTTCTTGCCCCACAGCTGCACTACATCTTACTCTTGCTGGATGTAGCCCTAGACAGGAAGGTCTGATTGTCAAGGTAACTGTATGATGTTCAGAGCTGGCCCTGCAGGGGTCTGTTGGACTTAAAGGGGTTGTCTCACTACATTGAATCATCTTACTCCAGTCCTGTTTTCTCAGTTTCTTTTTTGAATTCAGGGGTGTGTTTACTTGCCTCTACTAGGCTGCAGTGACGAGCTGCTGAGCACACCAGGTCTGTAGCTATTGCAACCAGTGCTGGCAGCCTATCAGGAGAGATCAAACAGGACTGTAGCTGTAGTGACCTGAGGAGCAGATGCAGCCCATATAAAAAGGGATATCTAGGAATAGGTAGGACACAGTTAATGGACACATACTGCAAAGTGACTTATTTTTGCAAGATATTTAACATAAAAAGCAATCCTTGTAGTGAGACAACCCCTTTAATAATCGGACCCTCGGTCTGACATTACAAATATTAGTGGAAAATATTAGTGGAAAATGCAGATATGAGTCCTAGCACTGGAGGGATCATATTGGCTGGTGTTACCAGTGGCTCTCTGTCAGCCTTTCTTATCTGCTGAACCAACCCTCTAAGGTGTTTACACGGCGTAATTGCGGGGCGTACAGTATGGCCGCCATTACGCCGGGTGATTTAGGAGTCGCGCTGATAGGCGCGTACTCCCGCGGCGCGGGGGGGCCGGCAGCCCGCCAGTCCCATTGACATGCATTACTTGCGGCGCGTATTCGCCACAAGTAATTGACATGTCACCCCCCCCCCACCCCCCCGCGCGCGTACAATACGATCATATCGATCATATTGTACGAGCGAGGAGAGGAGGCATAATCCATAGTTCTCTATGAGAACTATGGATTACCGTAATTTTGTCACGCATCTCGCTCGTATTATAGCGCAAATATGCCTCAAAATGCGTGCCAAAATTAGCCCGTGTGAACATACCCTAACTGTGTAGCTGGTGCTTGTGGTTCTATAGTCTTAGTGTATTCATTGCTTACTGCTGTGTGTTGAATTCAGCTGTGTTTTTGATGACATTAACGTTTATGGGAAGGGGTCATAGGCAAATTACATAAACAGCTTATTCATTTTTCCAAATCTATGACTGTATTCATGATGTGTAATTTTTTCTGAAATCATAACAGGATTGTGACACATGAATAAACCCTAAAGCTGTAACTTGACTCTCTTGGCCCCCAGTGCAAAATCTCTAACAGGGCCCTTCACCTAAAATGTGCTATTTACAATACAAATATTAGTGGTATCCCATGGGGCATGTTTGTATGCGTTTTTTTCAAGCTTTTTATTGCACAAAAACTGCAGCAAAGAGATGTTAGCTATAAAGTAATAGGCAACTATAAAATGCGCTACAGACTAAGAATTTTCTTTGCTGTCTTTTTTTTTCTTTACTTAGAGTGCATTTTTATAGCAGATTTTTCAGTACAAAGCATGCTAAAGGTGTATCATTTGGTGGCGCTCAGCTGTTCTCATTGATATTGATAAGAGTCCCAACTATCTCCAGAGGTGGGAACCACAACTATCCATCATTGACGCCATATTTTTGCAGTATGACATCAATGTCTTAAATTGGACAACCCCTTTAATGTCAATACTTATTCTAGCCTACACTACAGTATATATTATTCATGTCTGAATCCATCAAATGTTCAGTTGCAAGTCATAGGGTATTAACCTACACAGTAATGGAATGGCATGTTGGTGTAAATTGTATTAGAATTATTATTGATAATAATACAATAATGACCTCTCTCGTGTTATCTGATAATTCTGCTCTCAGAATGAAAGTAGAGAAATTCTCACTTCCCTTTCTTGCATTGTGAAACTGTTCAATTTACCCAAAAATCCCTACAGTCCACGGGACTTTCAATTACAGCCACACAGCCCCTGGTTAGTCTGGTTGAGTTAAGAGCATGCATTTCACCAGAGGTCTGCCTCAGCTACATTCATATTGGTCTATGAACAGACAGAGGAATCCCTGAAGATCCCAATAATTAAACACACAGAAAGTCCCTTCTACTAGACATAAAATTTATATGAAATAATCATATTCTCAGCTACTTACCATCCTGAGGGACCAAAAAGCTACAAAATATTAACTCTAGACTTCAGTAACATAAGCAAAAAACGGTCCACAAAACTAGAATCCAGCAAAAAATGCACCTGCGTTTTTAATGGATTTTTCAGATCTTTTTTGTGCAGGAAGGCACAGCAATTAATGTAATTAAAAAACGCATGCAAAAAATTCATTAAACACGCACCAAAAAGCGCACTGTGTGAAAGCACCCTTAGGACGGCATTGTAACATTGCCGTGAAGACAAGGGGATTTTCTCATCTCACAAACAAATTAGACTAATTACTTTTGTTTACTTTAGATCTCCTGCTCTAATATCAGATTAATTAGCAGATATTTGAATACGGAGCTGATATGATATGATTATTCTGGCATTTGGCAAATATAAATAATTTTGGCTCCTAATTGACCTAAAACGGGTAAGATTTATTCTGATTTTATGTCAGACAGTGAGAAAAACATGCAGATGTGCAGGCATGTAACTAGTGGAGCCTGGGTCCCAAAGCAAATTTTTGGATGGGAAATCCCCTCTCCTCCGCCTCCCAGACCACAACATTTACCAGGACCCCAGGACCTCTTAAGTTATGCAGTTACTAGATAATACAAGGAGTGAATACCTCACCATAGATATCACCATCATACTGCTACCAAGCAAATCCCACTATACCCAGACCAACATTACCAATAACGCTACTACATATGGACCGGATTATACCGCCGGAACATCACCACAAATTACCACCAAATAGTGACTGAATAATACCCATATACTATTATTGAATAAAGATCAATATTACCACCATGTAGTGGTATATACCAGTGTACACAGGTGCCCTACAGACTATATTACCTCCATACAGCACCATGTAGTTTTAGATACGTGTACACAGACTCAGCAGACATATAAGTGATTACATTGCAGTTACATCTTGTGACTCACAGGTGACATTTCTCTGACGATTTGTTGATGTTCCCTTTTGTTCTGCATCTGGTCCAGACCACCATGATGACTTTTCCCGGCCAACATTCACTCCTGCAGATTTGGACACAAATATCTTAGACTTTTAACTTTTCCAGCACCTCACTCCCTGCCCCTACCGCTGTACAAACTTCCCAGGGGTGGGAGAGTGGGTACAGGCCATAGCCTAAAGGATCTGTTTCCTAGAGGGAAGGAACAGAGGATTCACCCCCTGGAGATTGTGTTACAGCTATGGCCAGTACCCCTCAGAATCATGTTACCGCATAGTCCCTAGGTACTATAGATAGGTTAGTAGGCTCCAGGTAGGTAGGCAGCACATAGACCCCAGGTAGGTAGATTGGTCCTATGTAAGTAGGCAGTAGTTAGGCAGGTCTCAAATAGGTAGATTGGCCCTAGATAGGCAGTGGTTAGGCCCAAGTTAGGTAGGCAGTCCTCAGTTAGGTAGGCTGTAGGTAGGCACCAGGTAGGTAGGCAGTACATAGGCTTCATGCAGGTAGGCCCCATGTAGGTAAATTGGTCCTAGGTATGTAGGTAGTAGTAAGGCCACAGGTAGGTAGACAGGTCCCAGTTAGGTAGGTAGATTGGCCCTAGGTAGGAAGTAGTTAAGCCCCAGTTAGGTAGGCAGCCCCCAGGTAGGTAGGTAGACTGTTGCTAGGCCCCAGTTAGCTAGGTAGGCAATAGGTGGCAACAGGTTGTAGGTGGGGCCCAGATAGCTAGGTAAATAGGGTATAGATGGGGCCCACACAGGTAGGTAAATAGGCTATAGGGGCCCCAAATAGGCAGGCAGCTTTAGGTAGGCTATAGGGGCCATATAGGTAGGCAGGCAGGGTTTAGATAATTATAGGGGCCATATAGATGGTCAGACAGGGCTTAGGTACTTCTACGGCCATAGCGGTAGTCAGGCAGGGCTTAGGTACTTATATGGACCATAGAGGTAGTCAGGCAGTGCTTAGATAGGGTATGGGGCCATATAGGTAGGCAGGCAGGGTTTAGGTAGGGTATAGGGACCCATATAGGCAGGCAGGGTTTAGGTAGGGTATAGGGGCCATATAGGTAGACAGGCAGGGTTTTGGTAATTATAGGGGCCAGATGGTTAGGCAGACAGGGTTAGGTAATTATAGGGGCCATATAGGTAGGCAGCCAGGTTTTAGGTACTTATAGGGGCCAAATTGTCAGGGGGGCTTAGATAGGGTATAGGGACCAAATAGGTTGGCAGGCAGGGTTTAGGTAGGGTAAAGGGACCCATATAGGAAGGCTGGGTTTAGGTAGGGTATAGGGGCCTCATAGGTAGGCAAGCAGGGTTTAGGTAATTATAGGGGCCATATAGATAGTCAGACAGGGCTTAGGTACTTATAAGGCCAAAGAGGCAGTCAGACAGGGCTTAGGTACTTTTAGGGGTCATAAAGGCAGTCAGGCAGGGCTTAGGTACTTATAGGGGCCATATAGGTGTTCAGGCAGGGCTTAGGTACTTATAGGGGCCATATAGGTAGTTAGGCAAGGCTTAGGTAGTTATAAGTACCATATAGGTAGTCAAGCAGGGCTTAGACAGGCTAGATTAATGTTTAAAAAATAAGAAATAACTTACTCACCTGTGTCACGATCCCTCGATGCAACCAGCTCAGCTCCCGGCCAGTCTCTGTGATCGGCGCGGGCAACGCAATGATATGATGTCATCACGCCACCCACATCTGCACTGTGGGCCGGCACCTGATAGGACTTACGCCTGCTGGCAGATTAGCAGAGCGGAGCCCCTGCTGCCCTCCGCTCTGCTAACACCAGGCAGTCCTGCCTCTGAACGCTAGGGACAGAGGGCTTGGGCATTCAGAGGCAGTATGCATCGGGCCCCGCAGCTCCTCCCCACCGGCAGTGAACTGTTATGTTTATTGCCGACGGGCGCAGGAGCAGAACTACCTGGTAGCAGCTACTACCCTGGTAGTGTCTTTTTATATAGTGTATATAAACTTCTGGTTTCAACTCTATGTGATAGTAACTGCTGCTTTCAGTATGATAGCAGTTTAGTTGTATTTTTTCTGTGTTGGGGTTTATTATATTTTATTCCAGTAAATCCTCGTTAGTGGCAGATGCAGCATACTGTTTTTTTCGCGTTTCAGCGTTTGTTGGATTCGCTACAACACGAACTTAAGGACTCCGTACCCAGGAAACTATAAAGCAACGTCTGTGTTTTGGGGGTGTTTCCTGGGGTACACACAGTTGCGGCCATCCAGGGAGACCTGGCGCCTTATGAACTGTTTAAGGAAAGCTCTATGGATCTCCAGGAACCGCCTTACCCTGGGACAGAGAGAGGATGTCGGTTCAAGATTGTCGGCGGCTAATTCACAAGCCAGCAGAGACTATAACAGCCTGGTTTATCTTCAGGGAGACGACAATCTTTAATGCTTATTTGCTGTATTGCTTATTTGCTTGTCATTGTCCTTTCCCATAACCCTCCCTTTCCCCCCTTTGTGTGTTTTTTCATATTTTTTAATAAAGCTTCGGGCCGCTGTGTATTCCCACCCTCCCTCCAGCATCTCCGCCTCCCATTTCCCCACTAACCTTTTCCCACACAGGTCTAAAGCTAGTTACAGTACTTAGACGTTTTACAATAGAAATATGTTCATAGATAATAGTGTACTATTGCATGCTAGTTATTGATATAGATTAGCATGGGATTTACATAAGTCCCTAGTGGTAGGAATATGGTATCGTAGTGTAATGTATCGTATTGTCTTTAATTGATTTGTCTGTATGCTTTATTGTGTGAATGTAATTTATTCCCGAGCTGCGTCTCGTGGCTAGGATGTGTTATGTATTAGACGATTTGGTTGCAAATAAACTTTATTCAATCAAAAAATAGGGGTTTTTTCGCTCCATGTTTACAGTCATTTCTGTTTGAACTACATGTTGACACTTTATATTAATCATATAAAAGCACCTGCATCAAATGAACATACTGTAAAAGTCATAATGGGAAAAAAACATCATGTTCAGCTGAAAGCATCCTACACTTATCTAAAATGCTCCCCATAGGCATTAACCAAAGTAGTAACTAACCATGTAATATATATCGCATCCTGAATCTGCTCCCTAAGGTAATCAAAAGTCTTATGGAGGTGAGAGAGCAGTGGAGATGTACGCTAGATGGGGAACTCTTCCTGCTTGTAAGTATGGGGAAATCTCTTGTTATCTTGCATTTTTCCATGTTAAAAGACAATCGCAATCCTAAAATACTACTCGGCAACACACTTACGTTCCATCCTAGATTGGTCTACTCTTTCAGCGTTTTCCAAATGGATGGAAATTGTAAAATTGTGGCTGGCGCCTTACCACCCCAACATGTTCCTTTGGCATACTAAGGAGATCCCTTACACTGGGACCCTGTTGGGGCCGATTGCCTTTACAAAGTCCATTTGGAAATACTGTCAGACTAGGTTCCCCCTAGCTTCCAAAACTTCCCCGATGTCCTGCTCTCTCTACGCACCCTTATTGCAGGCCAGCACAAGTAGCTCATTTGTGACGCCATGGCATCAGAATAATTTATTTCGCTTTGTAGGCATAGCCCATTTTCGTAACAGGAAACTCATCCAGTTTGCAGACCTCTGTATCAAATTTGGGCTTTCATCGCGCGCCCAGTTTTCCTACCTCCAAATAAAACACTTGCTGCATGTTCTGACGGGAGGTTCATCGCTATCGGCTCATACTACCTTTGAGAAGTTATGCAAGTCGGACTTATCCTCTAAGGGGCTCATTTCGGCCATTTATGGCATCCTCAATGACCCCTCTCCAGACTCTGAGTTTTACCATCCATACATGCATAAGTGGGATGCTTTTCTGGGAAGAAAGCTTCCGTACCAAACTTGGCAAATCATATGGCACAGGGCAGCTACATCTTCGACTTGCACTACCTACAAAGAGAATCAATACAAAATTATGTTGCATTGGTACCACACCCCAGAATTGCTCCACAGATTTAATGCAACTCTTTCAGGAGCATGCTGGAGATGTGGGGCTACTCCAGGTTCTTTGACACATATTTTCTGGGATTGGCCAAATATACAACTTTATTGGTCTCAGGTCAGCGAGGTCCTTTCTGTGGTTTTCAACCAGAGAATACCAGTTGACCCTTCTACTTTCCTATTGAATGTTCCACCAAAAGGACTCTCCAAAAAGGCTTCTAAGCTGCTCCTTCATATCCTTACAGCCGCTAAGTGCCTGACTTCGGCCCCCTGGCAGCAGTCCCACCCACCATCCATGCACGATTTGCAGACAAGGATATGCGAAGTTTAATGCATAGAACGGCTTACCTATTTACATGACAATCCCATCCTGTTCGATGCGGTTTGGGAGTCTTGGATCTCCTATTGGTCCCAGTTGTGTTCCTAGCTCAATCGCAATGCCATGGCCCCACCCATTCCCCCTTCCTCCTCTTCTACCCGTCTATGTTTCCTGTCTTGTGTCCCCTGTGTTGTTGTGTCCTAAGTATTATACTGTTTGGCATGCATAGTTCAATGCTATTCGTAGCCTTATGTTCAATGCACATCTGACCATGTTCTATTTGCCGAAGATCTGGCGTCAATCGCTGAGTTATATCGCTATGACATTTGAATGCTATGTTATTTGAATTGGTACTTTTTGTAACCATTATTTTTTCTTTTTCTGTATCACGTATTTTACTTAAAAATGAACAACTCAAATAAAGACAGTTATAAAAAAAAATAGACAATCGCAGGCCAATTTCATGTTAAAAGTTCAGTTTTTCCACAACTTTTTTTTTTTTCCTCACAGTAATCCTGGTGGGTATAATTCTCAAGCTTAAAAGCTTGGTCGTTACTCTCACACTTAGTGATACAATCTCTTTAAGGGGTGTTCCCACCTCCATGTATATATCCTTGCTTAAAGGGGTTGTCTCGCTACAAAGAATAGCTTTCAAAATGTAGAGAACACAAAATAAAGACATTTTCCAAATATATTGCTTTGTTCATCTGCTTTCCTTAAGGAGATACAAGTGAATTAATGACCTCCCTGGCTATTTCTGTTCCCTCAGTGACCGACCTGTAAACATCTCTCCCCACTGCTGTTTGTTCTATGTGATAGCAGTGAGTGATGTCATCACAAAGGTCACGGCAGCTCTGTGCTGGACAGCAGTAAAAAGCTTGATTTATCTAAAGTAAACAGCACTAATTAGGGCTTTTGTTTGAGGGATCAGATAAAAACTGCTGCTAGCAGTTCTGGAGAGCTTCTGAGCTAACTTAAAATAATTAGCAGAATAAAAACACAGAGTTGAATACGCCATGGAGCTGTATGCTAATTACAGTCAGTCTGACCAGGAAGTGTATTTCATTCATGCATCCTATGAAACTCTGTAGGGAGACAACCCCTTTAAGGTCCATTGTGTACTCCAACACTGCATAAGGGGGTGTAGATGTATTCTATGATAGACTATGCATAAAAACGAGCATGATACCACCTTTCATGCTACTGCGTGCCCTCATTAAGGACTCTGTGCGAACATCAGAAAATTATTTTGAGACTGTACACAGAAGCTTTCTAGTTTACAAAAAAGTGGTTTGAAGATTGTACCCGTGGTACTACCGCTTTAACTGCCAGTCTAATAAAATCTAATTCTCTGTTTTCTGCTATTTCAGATAAGGGGAAGACTGATTTCAGTATTCTTTAAGAAGAAGAATAACAAAAAGTGCAGTAACCCTCTTTTTCCCACAATCATTAATTTAAAGATACGGATTCTGTCTATAATCACATATATTCATTGCTGAGATTGGTACTAGTGACCTGATTGCCAGGACAATGGTCATGTGATACAGCTGCTGGGTCAACATATAAAAAATCTAGTTACATACAGTACTGTGCAAAAGTTTCGGGCCGGTGTGGAATTGCTGCAAAGTAAGAATGCTTTCAAACACAGAGGTATTAATAGTTTATTTGTATTAATTAACAAACTGCAAAGGGAATTAATAAAGGAGAAATCAAGTCAACCGAACCTTTTGTGTCTACCCTTTGCCAGAACATTATCAATTCTAGGTACATAGATTGTGAAGGAACTAGTCAGGGAGGTTGTTCATAACATCTTGGAGAAGTAGCCACAGATCTTCGGTGGATGTAGCTTGCTCATATCCTGCTGTCTAGTCATTTAATCCCGGACAGACTCTATGCTGTTGAGTTCAAGGCTCTGTGGAAGCCAAATCATTACTTCTGGGACTCCAAAGGCAGAAGGTGGTCACAGCAAATATTGATTTGATTTTGATTTCTCTTTTGCTCATTCCCTTTTGTTAGTTGATAAAAAAAAATAAACTATTAACACTACTATCTCTGAAACCATTCTTACTTTACTGCCAAAAACTTTTTCACAGTGCTATTTACAATACAGAAAAATAAAATATTAAAAATAATAATGATAACATTTCCTCTTAAGATGCTTTCTGACCTTTTAGGAAACAAGTTGTAATAAAAAATGGAAGAAATTGAATAAAAAATATATAATAGTTATGCACTGATAATAATATACAAATAAAATTAATATACAAAAATCTTGGGTATTTTTATCTCGTCAACTATATCCAAACCCCTGGTCCCAATAAAAATTCCCCTAACTAGGTGAGCTTCTTTTTTCTTTCCCATTTTGCTTCATTTCTGGACATATACATATATTCTATTTTTAGGTTTCCTATGTGAATAAGCATTAATTTGAAATATAGTATTTTCTTAGTATTTTTCACAATAATAGCTCTTTAATTAGCACCAGCGGAGAATGTCTAAAGAATGCATAGTGATATTAGAAGTCCTGTCTGTAAGATAGATGATTACCTCTATGAGTTCTGCTAATAATTAGGCACAAGCTTAACATAGGCTTAGGAGGAAGACTTCAGGCTATAGTCGCTAATGTTTCAAACAGAGTTGTTGAGATAGGATAAAAGTGAATAAGAGTAAAGCAGCCAAATATATTCTAAAATTTAGTATTTATATTCCAGCAACAACTCTGTGTTTCCTATACTGTGTTTCATCAAATGTACAGTTCCTTGAATTCAGAAATAGGATAAGCCATCAAAGTGTTACTGACAGTGGGAGGCATTTTCCCTTCATTGTGCAGAAAGACCAGCTTAACTGTATAGGTGGCTGTGCCCAGTACTGCAGCTCAGTCCCATTAGAGTAAGTAGAACTAAACTGCAGTACCAGACACTTTCACAAAAATAAGTATGGATAAAGCAAACTTTAACTTGCTGTGTTATCTGTTCTTAGATCACAACAAAAAACATTGAAAAGTTGAGACAACTGTCTGAACCGTGATCTCATAGTGAGTAAATTGTTAAGGTTTGCTACATTGTATGGCACTAGACCAGTGTAGGTACCGAAGGGGATGTAGAGCTCTGTAAAGCCTTCACTCTACTGAAGGTGGTGGTCTTTGAGTTGATGGCCTATGCTATGGATCATTTTTAGATGTTCACTGCAGACTATAGGCAACTTGGCACCAGGATCAAGTAATTTGTCGAGGAGATTAAAAAGCCAGAGGTGCAAAGTGCCCCAGGAGTGATGACCCTGGTGTGCATGAACTCACAGGGTGTGGAACCATACATTAGTGATGGTACTTTGCACATTTACTTCAACTTTTAACTTCCCTGTGAGCACATATCTCTATTACCTGGCCTTCTGCCTAGGTAATATGAGGAATATTTAATAATTTCTGTTAGCTGTCCAGGCAGTATTTACTGCAGATCATTTCAGGATATGGTTCCATTCTGGGTCCCTTTTGAGCTATAGTGGGAATGTGTGGCCATCTGGTTTCTTTCCCCCTTGCAACCTTGGCTCTCTTCGAAAAAGGCCAACCTTGTATTTGAGTTCCTTGGTTGATGCTCAGACTCATGGTCTCACCTTGCTTTGGTGAGGGAGGACCATGCAATAATCTTCTAGCAGGAAGGGGATAGGAATAAGGTCTGTAGGGGACCCTTTTTCTTTTCACAGAGCGCTTGGTTCCAAGACAGCCATTGTATGTTGAAACCATAACTCTAAGGAAAACTGCTCATTGGTTCCAAACCCCAAAAATGTCACATAACATAATGCAAAATGAAGATTAATGAAATTGAAGCAGATGACTAATACAGATAAAGTAAGTCCTTCCATTTAATATCAGAAAAAGCTGCTGGAAGTTGGAAATTACTTTCTATATTGAGCACAGGGGCTTCTTTTGGTCATGTACTTTATACACAACCAATTAGAAAAAGGAGATTGGAGTCACCCTGTCCTGGTGCCCAAAGCAGCCGCTCATCCTGGCACATGTAAGGAGCAGTACAGAACATGAAGTACCGTACTGTACTATAGAGAGGTGCTACAATAACGCCAATCACTGCATGCACTTCACTAATATAGATGATTTATAAGTAAAATGCTCATGTTAATTGGTTGGATCTTCCATCGATCACATGAGCTGCAGCTCAGCAGTGTCTATGATATGGTGTGGTTTCTAGATACAATGCCCCAGGAAAGACCATTGTATGATGGAAATGTTGTATCCTGAGGCCATTGTAACCTATGTGATCAATTACAAATTGCCTGTGGTAGACAAATGAAAATGGAAACAAATCTAAGGTATGAATATATTCCCGTACATATCATATAATAGCACATAGATTGGCTATTGCCTTCATTATGTTGTATATCCCTTATAGAACATACTGAGAAAATATGAACAAAACATTGAGACACAGATAAGCCACTTCTAGCAGAGAAGTTGTAGGAGCTTATCAAAAGATGTAAAACCTCAGATGAATTCAACTCTCCCAGAAAATACCAAACAATTAGCAGCTAATTGATAGTAAAAGTCTCCACAGATCATTGTAGCTGAAGGCTGAAATTTTACCCGCAGTGTTATGTGATACTCGCTCATCAGTGACCTGGTACACTGACCACGCATGGAAGAATTTATTGCTTGACGCTAGAATTATTAAGCCGTGCCATGCTGTGCCCCCGACTCCTGTATTATGGTCTATAGAAGCCGCCTGTCTGCAACCAATTTACATGTTGAGCTTATTAACTAAAACCCAGAAATCTATCAACATGTCCAGAAATTATTGTCAGGAAAAGACAGACACTGGTGCTTTGAGCTACTTATTTATTGTAGTTGTAGCAGGATTTCAAGTCTGTATCTAAAAGTAGAACAGTAAATAATGTAAAAGATAGTAGATTTTTAACATTGTAATAATTTTGTTTATGGAGAGACCCTAACTGTACTGTTCATTAATATCAGTCATCCTCTCTGATATAAACCAAAGCAATGCACCGCACAGAGAAGTGTGATCCCAGCACTACTGACATGAATACTATTATAGAGTTGTATGTGAGCCTATAATGAGCCAATGTATCCAAGCCTAGCACATACTTGCCAAATTTATATCTCCCTTCCTCATTAAAAAGAGAGCATAGAGTGACGGCACCGTGGTTTGAAGTAGCAGAGTCTTTAAGTCTTTTGATTAGATTGTTTAACTTTGAAAAGCACTTGTTTCCTATAGTCGACGGGTGGTGCAGGTCGTCTTTCTGCGATGTCTAGAGACGTTGGTACAGAAAAAGGGGTGCCGCAGCTGTGCTAGGAACAGAGCTGCACTTAACAGCTCTGTTCCTAGAGCAGGCTCTGTAAGCGCCGGGCAGCGGCGGAACACTCCAATCCCCGGCACTTAACCCTGGGATTTCCACGGTCCATGGGGCCACCAGAAGAAAAGATTCTGAGAATCCATTCTCTATGTATATGAAACACCAGCATATACACTTTTTGTAATCTTTAATGTCATCATTGCACATGTAGTATGTACTGTATCGTGTTATATAGTGTATTTACTTTGCATGTGTCTGGCATAAAGCCTTGAAGAGTGTGGTACCCTTATCAAATGCTTCTCATGGTTGGGCTAGACCATTAGATTAGTCATCCATCAGCATCCAGGGTGTCTTTTCTATTAGGCATAGTAGGCAGTTGCCCAGTGGCCCCAGACAGTAGTTGGATGTATGGATATAATAATTGTTACTTGTATAGCAGTATTTGGTAACTGTATGACTATCATTTAGCAGTACCATACATAGAATACTCTCTTACACAGCGACTTAGATAAGTTCTTGCAGTACTTAAAACGTGTTGCATCCAACGCAGCCAGATTTGGATACGTTTTCTGGCCTGCAGAAACATATCCCTGTAGTTTCTTTTGCCATTTCAATGCGTTAAACGGTTCAAGAATTTACGTCAATTCTTTGAATGCATCCATTTAAGGCTATGTCTACACTGCACAGAAAAACGCCATTTTTTTCAGCGTTTTTCGTTTTCTCAAAACGCTGGAAAAACTACTGTAATCATCTCCCATAGACTCTAATGTAAAAACGTCCTGCTGTCTACACTTAGCTTCTGTTTTCTGCTGTTTTTTTTTTACTGGTCGTCTTTTGCAACATGTTCTAAAAAACGGCAGAGCCGGGCAGAAAATTTACTACAGGAGTCTATGGAAAGCGCCGGACGTCTTTTGACGCGTTTTTGGAGCGTTTTCGCATCGTTTTTTGCCGCGATTTTTCAATGAAAACCCACCCAGGAGACCCAAGTCCCACCTATAGTGGGTGTTAATAAAGGTTATGCCTTATCAAATTTGCATACAAGTGTCTGATGTGTCCTTTTTTGTGCCTCATGTAATAAAATTATCATGCTTTGGTCGCTAATGATTTTTGCGCAATTCATATTTTTTCGCTCTCGTTTCTGGCACCAAAAATACGTTTTTTACGGATTTTGGCGCAAGAATCCGTTTTTTTACAGATTTTGGCACTAAAATACTTTGATTTACAGATTTTGGCGCTAATGGACTTATCTCGCTTCTGACGCTAAAAATACGGTTTTTTTACGGATTTGGGTGCCAGAATCCGTTTATTTACGGATTTTGGCACTAAAATCCTTTTCTTAACTTTTTTAGCGCCAAAATATGTTAAGAAAAGTATTTTAGCGCCAAAATCCATAAAAAAACGTATTTTTAGAGTCAGCAGCAAGTTAACTTTATTAGCGCCATAATCCGTAAAAATGCAGATCTTAGCACCAAAATCCGTTAAAAAATTTACCTTATGGCCAAAATCAATTTAAAAAAACGTATTTTTGGTGACAAATGCGAAATAACTTTATTAGCGCCAAAATCCGTAAAACAACTACAAGATCACATATAAATGCAATGAGTTGCTTTATATCCCCTTTTGTAGGGTGGAGTTACATCCAATGGCTTAATTCATGCATACATTAAAAAACAAGCAAAAACACTTGTAAAAAAACGCGCCAAAAAAAGAACTCAATCCGGCAAAAAAAAAAGTCCGTTTTTTTTCAGCTGCTTTTGACAGGCAGTGGACAGAAAACTTAGTTTCATGGCCCTTTTTATTTAATCGTTTTCAGGTCGTTTTTTTCCACTTTTTACAGTGTAGGAATAAGCCTAACATTAGAGATGGGAGAATGGATTTTCAAAAACGAATTTGGAATTCATTTAGAATTTCAGGAAAACTTCGGTTCTGAACGAAGTTCGAAACTTTGGGGGGGTTACTCGGTCGGTGAACGAAGTGTGCTTTTGATTGATAAAATGGCTGCGAGCACATGGTGTGTTCATGGGGCAAAGCACTTGGGAGGAAGAAGGGCATAGCCTGCATGACATTTGCAGAGATGAAGCCAATCAAGACCGGCGGGTTTCTGTGACGTCACCGCACTATATAAGGTCCGGGCGCGACGCGTGGAGCTCACACTCCCCCTCCTGTACGGGATCAGGAAGGTTTGCTCCGCGGCTGATAGCTCTACTGAAGAAACTGATTTTATACAGCGATTTTTGTGGGGTGTCTCAGCTTGTCTCAGAGACTGCTTCTCTTAATGTTCTATTTCTGATTTTTTTGGTGTATTGGATCTGAAGTCCAGTGTGCATCCACTGCAGCTGCATATACATTTTAATCATAGTTGCCAACTTTTGAAAATGAAAAAGCAGGAGATTTTAGTGGGCGGCGCGCTACGCGCGTTGCGACAAAAAAATTTGCATGGACACGCCCATCTTGACGGTATGCCACACCCCTTCAAAAAGCCACACCCACTCCACCTAACTGCATAACGGCTTTGGAAGAAAGCCAGGTAGATGCCCTTATAGCCAGGTAGTAGCCCCCCATAACCAGGTCGTGTCCCTTACAGGCAGGTAGAGGCCCCCTTGTAGCCAAATAGATGTCCTCTCTGTAGCCAGGTTTGAAACCAAATTTGTAGCCAGGTAGATGCCCCCCCTTTGTTAGCCAGGTAGATGCCCCCATTGTTTGCCAGGTAGTGTCCCCTCTGTTAGCCAGGTAGATGCCCCCCATTGTTTGCCAGGTAGATGCCCCCATTGTTTGTCAGGTTTGTGCCCCCTCTGTTGGCCAGGTAGATGCCCCCATTGCTTTTTCCCGGTTATGCCCCCTGTGTTGCCAGGTATTTGCCCTCATTGTTTGCCAGGTAGTGCCCCCATTGTTGGCCAGGTAGTGCCCCCTCTGTTGGCCAGGTAGATGCCCCCATTTCTTTCCAGGTAGTTTCCCCCTCTGTTGCCAGGTAGATGCCCCCATTGTATGCCAGGTAGTGCCCCCGTCGTTAGCCAGGTAGTGCCCCCATTGTTTGCCAGGTAGATGTCCCCATTGTTTGCCAGGTAGTGGCCCCACTGTTGGCCAGGTAGATGTCCCTATTTCTTTCCAGGTAGTGCCCCCTCTGTTGTCAGGTTTTGCCCCCTCTGTTGCCCGGTATACCCCCCATTTTAGCCAGGTAGTACTCCCTTAGTAGCCAGGGAGTGCCCCCTCTGTTGCCAGGTATTGCCCCCATTGTAGCCAGGTAGGACCCCCCATTGTAGCCAGGTAGACCCCCCATTGTAGCCAGACAGTGCCCCCTAAAAAATAAATAATAAAATAATAAAAACCACTTACCTGATCAGGCTTTCCTGCAAGCGGCCCACTCCTGGACATCTCCTCATAAGTGTCACAGGGGAAGTGAGTGGGAGCCGCGGCGTCACTTCCCCTGTGATGCTGACCTGTATGTACGGCACACAGTGGCGCCGGACATACAGGGGAGGAGGCAGGAGGGAGCGATCCCTTCTGCCTCCTCCCTGCTCTCGAGGTTCCGGGCGGGTGAAGCGGGCGCGGCGCCCGCTTCACCCGCCTGTGGGAACGGACCGCGGCGCCAGAAAGTACGCACTAGCGCTACTCCGGCGCCGCGGTCATTTAAAGGACCCCCGCCGCCTATTGGCGGCGGGAGGAATGCCCACTCCCCCCGGGAGGGCGGGGGGGGACCCCAAATAGCGGGACCCCCCCGCCAAAAACGGGAGAGTTGGCATGTATGATTTTAATGCTATCTGCTCACAGCACATTGAATATCCAAGGGGGATCTAAGCCAGTTCCTGTTGTATTCATTTAAAGAAACAGCGTTTTTATAATACAAATACCACTTCATTTTTGGCTTGCCCAATTTTTTGCGCAATTTACTTCCGGGGGTTTTAATTAAGCTTTGTTCTGCTGTTGTGGGTGACCCCCCAAAAAACCGTCTTTTTCCCCCCAAAAAATTACAATTTTTCCTGAAACCAAAAATTCACAGGCAAAGGGTTTAATTTTCCCAATTTTTTTTCCTTGTTTTTTGTGCGTAAAAAAACAGAAATTTTAAACCGCTACAACTATAGCTTTTTTGGCTGTTTCAATTCTTTTGCGCAATTTCCATCCGGGGTTTAAATTTAAACCGTTGTTTTTTCGCTGGGGGTTCCAAAAATGACCGCCCTTTTTCCCAACCCCCCAAAAAAAAAAAATTTTCCCCTTGTCCCCAAAATTCCCCCAAAAAAAAGGGTTTTAATTTCCCCAATTTTTTCTTTTTGTTTTTTTAGCTTTAGAAAAAAAACCCCTTTTGTAAAAAACCGCTACAAAAACCCCAATTTGTTTTGGTTGCCCCCCAATTTTTTTTGGGCCCCAATTTACATCCAGGGGTTAAAAAAAGGGGTTTTTTTTTTTCCCGGGGCTTTGGTGAAAAAATAAACCTTTTTTCCCCCGCCAAAATTACAATTTTTCCTGTCCCAAAATAATTTAAACAAACCCAAAGGGGGTTAAATTTTACAATTTTTTCTCTTTTTTTGTGTACGTAAAAAAATTGCAATTGTAACACGCTACAAAGCTAGTATTTTTCTGGTTGCTTTTTCCCCCTTTGGCAATTTACATCCAGGGGTTAATTAAAGTGTTTTTTTCTGCTTTTGGTGACAAAAATTTAAACCGTCTTTTCCCCGCCAAAAATTAAAATTTTTTCCTTTTTCCCAAAATTAAAAACCCAAAGGTTAATTACAATTTTTTCCCCTTTATTTTGTACGTAGAAAAAAAAGGGAAATTTGGGAACACCCTAAAAAAGCTAGTGGGTTTTGGGGCCTCCCTTCAATTCTTTTGCGCAATTTACACCCAAAGGGTTAATTAAGCTTTTGTTTTTTGCTGTGGTGCCCAAAAAATAAAACCGTCTTTTAAACCGCCAAAAAAAAAATTTTTTTCCTGTACCAAAATTTTAAACAAGCAAAGGGTTAAATTTAAAATTTTTTCTCTTTTGTGTAGGTAAAAAAACACGCAATTGAAAACACGCTACAAAGCTAGTATTTTGTGGCTTCAATTCTTTTTTTTGCAATTTTACATCCAGGGGGTTAAATTTAAGCGATTTTTCTCTCTGGGGTTGCCCAAAAAAAAACCCGTTTTTTTTCCACCAGCAAAAATTAAAAATTTTTTCCTTTCCCAAAAATTCACAAGAAAAAGGTTAATTACAATTTTTTCTTTAAAATTTGTGGTTGGTAGAAAACACGCAATTGTAACATGCTAAAAAGGTTAGGAGTTTTGGGGGCTGCTAAATTTTTTTTGGGTGCAATTTATTTCCGGGGGTTAATTAAGCTTGTTTCTTGCTTTGGTGACAAAAAAAAAAACCGTTTTTTTTTAAAACCCCAAAAATTAAAAATTTTCCTGTCCCCAAAATTCACAAGAAAAAGGTTAATTAAAATTTTTTTTCCCCTTGTTTGTGCGTAGAAACACGAAAAATTGAAAACACGCTAAAAGCAAGTAGTTTGGGGTCGGGCCAATTCTTTTGAAAAATTTTCCCATCCAGGGGTTAATTAAGGTTGTTTCCCAGTTGTCTCAGTAAAAAAAAACTTTGTTTTTCACCCCCCACAGACGAAATTCTGTAGCTTAATTCAAAATTCCCAAAGGGTTTTAATTTAAACCCTGTTTGTGCTTTTATATTCAGTAAAATACACAATTTTTTGAACAGCACATACCCAAAACAATTTTTTCCTGCCCCTTAGTGGGCGCAATTTATATCCAAGGGTTACCCAAACTTTTAGTGGGTTTTATTTGGAGTCAAATACAGGGTGTGTATTTATCATTACAAATTTTCTTCATCAAACAGTTTTCTGTTTCTTGTAGAACAAAAAAGTATGTCAGACAGAGAGGTGGGGCCCCCCCCCCAGGGGGGCGGGGGGGCTCTTCACCTGCGAGTGGGCCCGATGGGACAAACATTCCAGGCCCAGGTCGCAGACCCGCAAGGGGACGCTGCAGCAAAGGGGGCACTCGGTTTAGGGCCAAAAACTGCCGCTGTCCCTCTAGCGGCCCCCGGGGCTAAATAGAAACCCCCAAAAGTTCTTTATTTTGGTTTACTAAAGGGCATCTACCCTTCCCTCCAGAAAGACATCTGACAACCCCCGCCAAGAGTCGGTGGGGGGGAAAGTCAAAAACAACCCTTTAAATTGGGATGGCCCCGGGAGGGGTCCGCGGGCCCCCACCGTCCCCCAATTCCCGGTTTTCCCCCCCGCCCGGATCTAAAATGTGCTCTGGGCTCAAAAGGCCCAAATAAATAAGGGGGATGAACAATTTGAGGAGGGCATTTAGCAGGGTTTTTTGGCAGCCACGAAAAGGACCAAAATCCCCTTTCTTCTTGCAGTAGGCGGGAAAAATATTGATGTTGAGAGTGGGATGGGAGGTCATGTTGTGAGGTGGCCCCCCTTTCTACCCAAAACCTTTTGAGGACAGGGGTGAAAAATGAAAAAAAAAAATAATGATGATGTTGCCGCCAAAACTTTTGGGGGCCGGGGGGGAGGAAGGGCCTTTTATCCCTTGTCAGAGAAGAGGACGTCAGCTTGGGGCGTCAGGCACGGGACAAACCACAAAGGGTTTTTGTGTTGGCCGTGGTCCGCAGGATAGCAGCAGTTTTTAAAGGCGGGGCCAAGCGGGGCCCCGGGGTAAAAAAACCCCCCCTTCGCATGGGGCCAAGAAAACAACGGCAACCGGGGCCTTTCCCCGAGGCAGCGGCGGCAAGTAGTTTACTCAGTGCGGGGGCGTTTTCCCGGTAAAAATTTCCCATACTCCGGCGGTGTGGCAGTTCTTTGTAAGGACAAACCGGAGGGGCCGAATATGGGTAAAATTTAGAATCTGTAGGCAGAAAGTGAAGCTGGCCGGAGCTAACTTTTCCCCCCCACGGGCCAAAACTTGGGGTTTAAACATGCAAACGTCACCCCCGGTGGCCCGGGAGAAACCTTTGGGTCAGATGTGGTGGGCCATCCTGCCACCTCTGCCCCTAAGGGAGTGTTTCTCTTTGACATCATCCAGGGCCCCCGATGCTCCTGCTCCCCCGCCTATTCCCCCGGGGCCAGCGGGCCCTTCACAGGGGGATTGGGAAAGAACAACAGTAAATTTCCAAACCCTTCCCAAAGTGTACAGCAATGACCGTTGCCCCCCGTCCCAAATTGTTGGGGATTTCAGTTCCCCCCCTTTTCCAAATGGTGGACTCTTTCACCCTTCAGAGAACTAATGGGTTTTTGCCGGGGCCGAGATGGAGAGTTCCAACCCTTTAAATTTTTTTTCAAAAAGTACCAGGCACTTCATAAATATGTAGAACAGAAAGTGGGCCAGGCCTTGAGCTTATCGGTTTGTTCCAAGGTGCACGGCAGCGCGGACATCTGGAGCTGTAACTACGGTCAGGGCCAGTACATGTCCTTTACGGCCCACTGGGTGAATGTGCTTCCGGCCCAGGCACACCAACAACTTGGACAGGAGACGCCGCTTTCTCCTCCACGTTGTCAAACTGCTGCTCCTGCGCCAATGTCCGCCTCCTCCTCCTCCACCACCACCACCATCTCAGCCTCCACAAGTACTGCTCCATCATACCACATGTGTAGGGCACAGCGGTGTCACGCAGTTCTACACCTGGCTTGCCTCGACGAACGAAGTCACACAGGGGAGGAACTGCTCCGCGTCATGCAGCAAGAAATCGATGTGTGGCTTTCTCCGCGCCAACTGCAAATCGGAACCATGGTGACGGACAATGGGAGGAACATGGTGTCCGCGCTGCACCAAGGAGGGATGGTCCATGCGCCCTGCATGGCGCACGTGTTCAATCTGGTTGTGAAAAGGTTCCTGAAGTCTTCCACCGATCTTCAGAACATTCTGAAAATGGCCAGGAAACTGTGCATGCACTTTATCCATTCGTACAAAGCCAGGAACACCCTCCTCGAGTTGCAGCGGCAGAACGGCCTCCCCCAACACACTCTGATATGCGATGTTTCCACCCGTTGGAATTCCAGCCTGCACATGTTGGACCGACTGTATGAACAGAGAAAAGCCATTAACGATTTTTTGATGATCCAGGCAGACAGAAGTACTCCCCTGTGTAACTTTGATGTCAGCCAGTGGCAGCTCATGCGTGACACCTGCCGTTTGTTGAGGCCATTCGAGGAGGCGACGTTATTTGTCAATCGCCAGGACTACGGGATGAATAACGTCATTCCACTGCTTCATGTCCTGGAACAGATGCTGAAAAATCTGTCTGGGCAGGGGACTGGAGACGTGGCGACTACATCTCGTGGCCACATGAGTCCGGTGGGGACTGAAATGGAGGAGGAGGAGGAGGACATTGGAGCAGAAGCATTGTCTGGTGAAATGAGTGGATTTTCTACCCAGGTGACAAGAGAGGAGGAGCAGGAGCAGCTGGAGGAGGTGGATGGAGATGAGGAAGACGAGGCAGATGACCCCCCAAGCACCGTGGCAGTATACAGTGGAAATGGAGGCAGGGAGCCCCTCGGAGTCACTTGTGCAGATGGCCCGCAGCATGCTTATTTGCCTGGCTAGTGACAGCCGAATAGTCAGCATCCGGCAGAGGGATGACTTCTGGCTCTCCACCCTATTGGACCCTCGCTACCGGTCCAAAATGGGAGCCTTTTTCCCAGCTATTGAGAGGGAGGACAAACTCAAATACTATAGGGAAATCCTCCGTAATCAGTTGGCTGTTGCCTATGTGCGGCATCGTCCCTCCTCTGACAGGTCTGACCGGGGGGTTCCTCAGCGCTCACGTACTACTGCCGCGGCTGCTGGGGAAGGTGGGGGGTAGGACCAGCTCCATCACCAGTAACCTAAGTCTGGAGTCACTGATGAGCAGCTTCCTTCACCCGCCTAGTGAGGAGGGTAGTCACCAGCAGCAGCAGCAGCAGGACCTGGAGCAGTCCCTGAACCAACAGGTGGTGGCCTACTTGGACAGCACTCTGCCACCCCAGTTAGAAGATCCGCTGGACTACTGGGCAGCCAAACTGGATGTGTGGCTGCAACTTGCCGAGTTTGCAGTGGAGAAGCTGTCCTGCCCGGCCAGTAGTGTGGCATCAGAGCGGGTGTTCAGTGCGGCGGGGGCCATCGTTACCCCAAGGAGAACCCGCTTGTCCACGGGAAATGTGGAACGACTGACCTTTGTCAAGATGAATCAGGCGTGGATCGGCCAGGATTTCCACACACCAATGCCTTAGGCGTCAGACTACATCAGCCATGACGCCTCACCCAAACTGTGAGAAATGAGTCTGGGTTCAAACTACCTGCCTCAGCCACTTTTTGATGCCGCCACCCCCTGATCCCACCATCTGTGACAGTTTCCCCATCTCCCCAACCATCTTTCCCAAGAGATGATTTGCCACCCACCTCCACTGTGTATTGTCCACTGTTGCCTCATGTGCTGCTGTGGCTGCTGCTGTGACCTACACACTGTGTCATTGTCCCATTTTGTGGCCTATCCTTTTTTTGCCACCTCCAGAATGTCATTGGCCACTGCCTGACCCCATGCTGCTGCTGTGGCTGCGCTGTGACCTCACCTGTGTCATTGTACTCTGTGCCTATCCGTTTTTCCCCCTCCAAAATGCATTGTGCCCTGCCTGACCTATGCGCTGCTGCCTGACCACACACTGTGTCGTCCACTGTCGACCTCTGTGCGCTGGGGCTGCTCCCGTGACCTCCCCACACTGTGTATTGTGCCACTGTTGACTCATGCTGCTGCTGTGGCTGTTCCCGTGACCTACCACTGTGTCTTTGTCCACTGTTGACCTCATGCTGCTGCTGTGGCTGCTGCCGTGACCTACCACGTGTCATTGGCATGTCTGACCTCATGCTGCTGCTGTGGCTGCTGCCATGACCTACACACTGTGTTTTGGCCACTGTCTGCCCCTCATGCTGCTGCTGTTTTGGGACCTACACACTGTGTCATTGCCCCACTCGTGGCCTACCCCTGTTTTTGCACCTCCAGAATGTATTGTGAATGGCCTGACCCTCATGTGTCTGCGTGACCTACACACTGTGTCATTGTGCCCCTGTCTGACCTCATGCTGCTGTGTGGCTGTGCTGTGATAAAAAGTGTCATTGTCCCATCTATGGCCTATTCCCTTTTTTTTCCCACCTCCAGAATGTCTTGTGCCACTTCCTGCCCTCATGCTGCTGGCGTGCCCTCACATGTGTCTTGTGCCACTTTCTGCCCTCATGTTTGCTGTGGGGGCTGCTCCCCGTGACTACACACTGTGTCATTGTCCCATTGTCTGCCTCATGCTGCTGTTGGTGCTGCTGTGACCTCCACACTGTGTCATTGTCCCACTTGTGCTCCCCGTTTTTGCCCCTCCAGAATGTGTTGTGCCACTGTTGACCCATGCTGTGGGGGCTGCTGCCGTCCCTTACACTTCTTGTCCCATTTCTGGGGGCCTACCCTGTTTTTGCCACCTCCAGAATGTCTTTGGGCCCATGCTGACCTCTTGTTGCTCTGCCGTGACCTACACACTGTGTTTTGTGCCACTGCTGACCTAAAGCGCTGCTGTGGGCTGCCGCGTGACCTACACACTGTGTCTTGTGCCACTGTCTGATCATGCTGCTGCTGGGGTGTGCCGTGACCTACACACTGTTATTGTGCCACTGTCTGACCTAGCTGTGCGTGGCTGTGCTGTGACCTACAACTCTCATTTGCCACTGTCTGACCCATGCTGGGGCCCCGTGCCCTCCAAAACTGTGTCTTGTGCACTCTGTGCCTTCCTGTTTTTGCCCCCCAGAATGTCTTGGCCACTGTCTGACCTCATGCTGTGTGTGGGCTCCCGTAACCTACACACTGTGTCATTGTGCCACTGTCTGACCTATTCTGCTGCTGTGGCTGCTCCCGTGACATACCACTGTGTCATTGTGCCACTGTCTGACCCCCATGTGTGCTGGGGCGCTGGAAACCCTACACACTGGTCATTGTGCCACTCTGTGGCCTACCCTGTTTTTGCCCCCCCAATGTCTTTGCATGTCTGACTCATGCTGCTGTGGCTAGCGCCGTCACTCCCACTCTGTCACTAATTTTGCCCCTGAGTCTCGTTTGTTTTTTAGTTTCTCGGGAATGACTTTTAGGCAACATTCCCGTTTTCATTTTTTTTGGTCAGTTTTGCCCTTTAAGTGCCCGGGAATTTTATAGTGAAGCGATTCTAAGAGGGGGCAGTCATGTCTTTGTATATAAAACACACTTGTATGAAACCCAAACCAAGCTCCTCGATTTTTTAAGAGGACAAGTTCACAGCACCCTGCAGGTCTATGCCCCTGGAAATGCTGTTTTTTAACGGATTCGTGCCAAAAGTAATTTCGGAAGAAGTTATTTTTTGCCGAGAAATTCGGCGGGGTGAACGAAACAAATTTCGGGAAATTCGCCCATCCTATCCTAAACTTTATCCTAACGTTTTTAAAATACGCTCATTGAAGAGATATTGTATTTACATTTAAATCAATGTAATCACACTTTCACTTAGTAAAATATTTATTGGGGTCTGTTTCTCGGTAATACATACCCAAATATATATTTGACAAACGCCATGTGAACATACCCTTATGGCTATTTGGAAATAATTATATAAAAATGTATTATATTATAAATACATCTTTATAGCATACACAGAAACGAACCAGCAGCACTCTGCAGAAGGCAAGAGACAGAAAAACATTGAATATAGTTATTACTTCAAGGTGCATTACCGTTGCATCTAGTATATATGGAAATCTTATATTCTTAGTGCAAATTTTTATCAAAACTGTGAGGGCCCATCCACCAACCGCAAATGGGCCTCAGTTCACATGGGGACCTACTCTAAATCTCACCTCACACAGTGGCTTTCCAGGCTTTCATACTCTTTATGGCATGAGGGTCCCAGTTAAACTCTGATTAAAAACAGCCACTGTTTTGCCTCTGGTCTGATGGACGAAACTGCAAACAATTTGGGGTTTGAGGGTAGTTAGAGGCATGGCCTGATGTGGTGTTATATTTGGGCGTGATTAGAGGTGTGGCTGATGGGTTATCAGATTTGAACATGGTTAGAGACGTGGTCTGGTGTAACGCCATATGCTTAGACAAGACCCGATGCACTGCTTTGCCCCGGGGCCCATAATGCTGTTAAGATGGCCCTGTCCACATCCCCTTCTTTGGCTACAGAATAGACTTGTGAGATGCTCTCATAGTAGCCTAGACAGACAGCACAGATGCACTGCACTAAGCTTTGATGAGGGAGGGGGTACTTTTATTATTGGGGCTTTTTATCTTGGAGGGTTAGGTTGTGGTCAGTAGACCTTTTGGGATGGAACTTACAACAGACTGCATTTCTGTTTTGTGATTCAGATCATGAATGTTTTGATGACAGGAAGCATTATAGCAAAGATTTAATATAAGAATTGCAAAATCTTTTTTAATAACTAATTGGAATTTTTTTTAATACAGTTGGGTCTAATTTATTTGGTAAATGTTGAAGGGAATTTTTTGAGTTCTCCATATACTGACTCATAAATATATGAGAGTTTGTTTAATCATGCCAGACAACAATCCATTACACTTTGGGAGCAGTGTTACTGATATTGTGTTTCATCTGCTATTGATGCATGCCATGTCCCAATTATGCCTCCACTGTCGGACTATGGCGCCTTGGACCCACCAGAGGATCTTGTCTTAAAGGCCCGGGGGGCCTCCCTGTCTTCGTCACCTGTACAGTGTTTCACTTCAACTTATACAAACTGGTGTGATGACATCATCACAATAACCTGTATTTATGATGGGGCGCTGGGGCTTCTGAGTCTCCCTTATCTAATTGCTGCAGGGCACCGGGTGGTAAATATAAAAGGTCTACAGATATGTCCCCTCCCCAAATGGTACATTTTATATAAATCAAAATATATAAAGCTATAACACAAAGTGCTAAGTATAAAACACTAAATAATGCTCATACAGACCATATACCACAACACCATGACTCAGGGCCATTGGGCACACTAGGCAGTTGCCCGGGGACCCCACAAGTATAGGGGCCCCAGATGGGGTATTTCTGTCCCAGGAATACAAGAAACATACCCAGGATCCCTTGGTTGGCTTTGCTTATTTTACTGTTTGTGTGTTTTTTGTGTGCAAACAAATAAAACCCATGGTGGAGAAGGGAACCAAAGGCTCCCTTCCCTGCCAATCAGTCTTGTAGACTGCTGGTGTCCAGAAATAAGTGATGTGATAATATGGGTGTGTTTGGGGGGGCTAGAGGCATGGCCTAGTGTGATGTCATGTATTTGGACAAGGCCCACTGCTGTTAAGACAGCTCTGCCATGACCACATACTACATGAATAATACCGCCACATAGTGACTGAATAATAGCACCACACCATGACCACATATCACCACCACATAGTGCATGAATAATACCACCACAACCTGATCACATATCACCACCATGTTGTGACTGAATAATGCCATAACACCATGACCACATATCACCACCATGTTGTGACTGAATAATACTACAACACCATGACCCTATTTCACCACCATATAGTGCCTGAATAATACCACCACACCATGACCACACATCACCACCACATAGTGCCTGAATAATACCACCACACCATGACCACATATCACCACCACATAGTGCATGAATAATACCGCAACATCCTTATCACATATCACCACCACATAGTGACTGAGTAACACCACAACACTATGACCATATTTCACCACCATATAGTGACTGAATAATACCACTACACCATACACCACCATGAGCGCAGGCCGCCTTCTCCCTGTGAAAAGCCTGGCACAGGGCGGAGCAATGACATCACACGCCAGCACTAGAGGATGATGCCTGGTAGCCTTAAGGCCTATGGCCTCAGGCTTACCAAGCAAATTAGCGGGGAAGAGCGCCGGCGACGTTCTGTTCTACTAAGGCCGCGCAGTCACTGCCTCTGATCACTTGGGCCAGAAGACCTGAGATTTCTGATGCAGAATGTGGCAGGTTCCCTGTAGCTGCCGCTTTGGCTGCTATGGTGGTAATTCCACCCCTGTTGCCAAGGGATGAGAGAGAGCGACCAGCACAGTGAGTTGCAAAGGACAGAATGGGGAACTGTCCGAGGAGCAAAGTTAGAGAGAGAAAGAAGTTAGAAGATCTAGCTGACATTCAGAACATTGCTAAGCTTTCCAGACTGGGACCTAGTCCATTCTGCCTTTTATCGCCGCAGCCAGTTTTGACCTCCCTGACAGAGCCCCATTTTTGAAATCTGAAGTGTCACTTTATGTGAGAATAATGCTTTTACCTATCCACGTGATTCAGTGATTGTTTTCTCATGACACATTGTGCTTTAAGTTAGTAAGAAATTTTGGCCCATACAATCCTTGTTTATTTGTGAAAAATATCGTCAAAATTCGGAAAAATTTGCCATTTTCAAAGTTCAGAAATTTCTGCATGTAAGGCAGAAAGTTATTTCACACATAACTAGCATCTAAAATGTTTCTACTGCAGGTTGGCATCATTTTTTGAATGTCTTTTTATTTTTTATGAAATTAGAGGGCATAGCATTTAGGAAGTTTATTAACCCATTAGATATTTCACAGAAATTAAAGCAAAGTGGAGGTGAAATTTCAAAACTTTACTTTTGTGCAGATTTAAAATTTTTAACCGTTATTCACTGGAACATGGTAGATGTGACCAGGGAAATGCAACTCAACATTGATTCCCACATTTCTGCCCTTTTTAGAGATATTCCATATGTGGCCATAGTGCGCTATTTGACTTTACCACAAGATTCAGAGTAGGAGGAGCACCTACTGGACTTTGGAGTCTAATTTTCATTACGATTTTCGTAAGACCCCATTACATGTTTGTGGACACCCTAAGGTGCTAAAACTTAACCACCCCTAAAAAGACCCCATATTGTAAACTATACCCCTTAAGCAATATATCCAGGGGTGCAGTGAATACATCGACCTCACAGGTCTTTCACAAATTTTTTAGTGTTAGGCTGTGAAAATAAACATTTATTTTCCAACAATCTGCAATTTTAGCTGAAAATGTTTAATTTTTACAAGGAATCCTGGAAAACAAGCACCCCAAAACATGTTAGCTTCCTTTGTTAGGCTTCCGGCCTATCTTGCCGCAGCTGCTCCAATGGGGACAGAGGTTCCTATGTCCTTCCCTTAGCTGCCACAATCACGATTGGTCAGCAGCTAAGGGGTTAATTGCCCACGACCGGAGTGAACTTCGACCATGGACAATGCAGCATAGGGCCAGCTGTAATATATAGCTGGTCCCATGTTGCAATTGTGCGGGCTCTGCTTGTGAGCACGCACGATGTCCGGGATGTACCCATACCTCCATTTGCGGGAAGTCACTTCTCGCTAGGACGTATGGATATTTCCAATGTCAGGAAAGGGTTAATACAGAACAAGTCAGGAAGGAAGTACCAAACTTAGGAAAGCCACATTGCAGAAGAGGTCTTTTTATTTTCCTATGCAGACCTCTCTCTAAAATATATATCACTAACATCCAGCAACAACATCATTAATGAGAATAATAGTATAAATGTTAATACTAATATTAGTAATAAAATAATCACAATGATATGCAGGAAAGACAGGAAAGACAGGAAAGACTTTTTCCTCTTGTATGGGACAATTTGCATCCCCCTTATAGGGGTTTTTGCCTTTTTCTGGATGAACACTGTAGGGTTACATGTTGGACTTACTGGACCTTCGTCTTTTTTCAAGCTTATCTATTATGTAACTATGTAACCTATATCCCCTTCAAAATCTAGGAAATGAATCCTCTTTTACAATAACCTTAGTTCACCTCTATGTTCTGTAAACTATAAAAACATGTTATTTTTTCCTTCCTGCTGCCTCTGCAGATGTATTTAAATGTATTGAGATTATTTTGCTCAGTTTTCTGTAGACTAAATTCATGTTAACCATGGAAATTCCCTGTCTCAAGAAATGTCCTGAGCAGACAAAGCATCTTCCTCTCTTTCGGAAGCATCAATATTGGTGATCACTCCCACCAGCAGCTGTGAAGGAAAACTGTACAAAACTGAGGATTTGAGAGAAATGAAAGTTAATTGAGTGTTGCCTGCCAAAAATCATCAACCTTGTCATGTAAGAAAGCAATAAAGTATAGATTCTTAAAGCTGAAAAGCAGTAGAGTGAAAAAGTACAAATATAAATAGACACATGGCTGCATAGATTCATTCCTGTATGTAAAGATGCCAATTCATATAATGTTATAGAGTTAATTGCAATACAATTCCGTAAAATGGTCATCTAAATCCACCTTTTATGAGAGGAAAGCAATGCACTACATAGACTGATATTAAAGTCATTATATAGTACTGTGCAAAAAAATTAGGCAGGTGTGAAAAAAATGCTGAAAACTAAGAATGCTTTCAGAAATAGTTTATTTTTACTGATGAAATGCTAAGTAAATGAACAGAAGAGAAATCTGAATTTGGTGTGACAACTTATTGCCTTTAGAACAAAAGGTGATGATCTGGCCCCCACAGAGCCATAATCTCCCCATCATGAAGTCTGTCAGGAAATAGTTCTCCAAAATGTTTGGAACAACCTCCCCGCTGAGTTCTTTCACAAACTGTGTACAATTGTACCTAGAAGAATTGATGCTGAAGGCAAAGTGCAGTTAAACAAAATATTGATTTATTTTGATTTCTCTGTTGTTCGTTCACTTTGCATTTTTTGCTTTTGGATAAAAATAAACTATTAACACTTCTATTTTAAAAGCATTCTTACTTTGTGGCATTTTTTCCACACCTGCCTAAAACTTTCGCACAATACTTTAGATGTCATGTCAACTATTCAGCACTGTCATCCATTCACCATTAGAGTAATCCAAGCAGACATCATCATTATGGTAGTTGTTGGGGGCTTTCAGACTTTGTTTCCTGCTCATAGCGATACGGGTTGTCTGCATCTGTATAGAAGTCTTAAATAGTAAT
The DNA here is from genome assembly GCA_025379985.1 of Phyllomedusa bahiana. NCBI lineage: Eukaryota > Metazoa > Chordata > Amphibia > Anura > Hylidae > Phyllomedusa > Phyllomedusa bahiana. The sequence goes on along the minus strand of JAODAL010007819.1, from coordinate 71,054 downwards.
AATAATCATTTTTAAGACAGGAATATTTTTTTATGGAAGTCAAGGAGTAAAAATACTGCAAACACCTTTATTGTTTCAATGTCTCTCAAATAAAATTAAGAAACTGCACAGACACTTTTAAATTCAAATCTGCTACAGCTCCTATGCAGACCTACATTTCTCCATGGTTATCGACTATACACAAAATCTGAGGACAGATCCTGCAGAACGCAACATTCGATTTTAAACCAGTCATCTGACACTTGGGCCACATAAAAACCGTCCAGACCTAACACTTTCTTTGTTGCCGATAGCCACCAATCTGAGCTCAAATAGTGCTCTGAAAAAATTAAAGGGGAGCTCCTATTGGTTGCTATGGGCAACAAAGAAAGTCTTAGACCGAAACAGTTTTCATACATGTCCCCTTTGGTGTTAAAGTCCACCTTCAACTCTCATACAATATGTCTCCATTGTCTTTTACTTTCATCTGTGCCTTCAACTAAGTGAGTTGCCAGCATCAGGGGGTTCATGGCACATAGGAGTCACTAGGCAGTTTCCAATCTGAAAAATATTATCTTGGCAAGGGCGGTGGGTATATGTGAAAAAGGGTAAATCTTTACTACTTCTTGGAACTGTTGGAAGTAACTCAGTGTCTTGAAGCCAAGGACCCTCTGCCCATATGGTACAGTTTCCATGCAGTCGTGTGTTACTCCCTCTGGCTCCTTGCCTACTGTATGTTATCAAGAAGAAAGGGCAGATATAGTAGAAGGGAATAACAAATGACTGTAGTTGTCTTAGGCTGGGACTTTTGTATAGGGACACTGTGGTGTCCACCTGCCCATTTGTCATTTCACTTTCAGGTTACCTCCTCAGGTGGCTTGCCCTAGCTCCAGGGCCTCTGAAGCCTTCTACAGCTTACACTGGTTAACAGTAATTTGAGGAAATGCATGTTACTAATGCTTTCCTCACCTATGGCTGCATCTACTTAAACGGATCATCCCCTGTTGCCTTTGGCCTGATCTTAGGTGCTTTTGAAAGCCAAATATTTTCTTCATTATTACAGCTGGCAGCCACAACGAATACACCCAGCAGCTACAACACAGCCATCCTAGGTCCTAACTGTCCTCCTATTGTTTGGATTCCGTTCTTAAATCACGTACCTGGACACAAACCTCCCTGTGTGTTTGTGGCCACAAAATAAAACTCAGTGATTGGATGATCCCATCCGCAGCCAATGTATTGGTTGAAATCCCTTGTCATTCAAATTAGCTCAGTGAGTTTGGTGCATGCGCATAGGGAGTGACTATAGCGCTGGTCCAAGGAACTGGAAATGCCTAGCCAAAGTGTCTGCAGGAGCTGGTGTTCTGTCTATCCTTGGAGACCATCCCGGAATCAGTGTAAAGATACCGTTAATGATGGGGGTAGGGGATGTGACTGGCAAATCCAGAGACCATCGTCCATTTAAACGAAATACCCCCATCCTCCCAGTGCATCCCTATGTGGCTGGGTGTTTGCTTTAAAAAAAAAAAAAAAACTGAGTTAAGGATGATCCGGGGTTTAATGCGGCATATACCAATTGTGCACAATTACCTCCGCAGTTACTGTCCTCCTAGAAAAAAAACTTGATAAAGTGTTCATATGGGAAACACGAAACGCGTTGATTTACTCTGCTTTTATGAATAAAAAGAAAAAGAAACTTCTTGGAGGAGAGTAATTGCACAGGTCATTGTTGCACGATTGGTTTGACATATGACGCATCAAACCCCCGAGTGTCCTGAACTCTGTTTTTTTTGCTAATTGTTACACCGTACCTCATGGAAAGAGGATCAGAGCGTGCTGACCAGCTGCAAACTTGGGATCGTTTACATATCAGCAGAGAGTTGTGCCTTTGGGATGCACAACCACACAGGGTGATTGGAGATTGGAGCTTACAATACACCACCCTGTTTGCTGGAACCTTACTACACCACGAAGTGCCTGGATATTTGTTGTTTTTTGGTCTTTCATATATGGGGCTGGGAAGTAACATGTCTGATGCTGCCCATAGTAGTCACAGATGCTATTGTTATATGGCAGGCTCTAGCTTCCGTCACTTCATGTGATCATTGCACCTGCATTTTACATATTATTCTTATTATTATATCTTAATTTAATAACAAATATATTATAAATAAATGCCATATTAATAACAAAATATTATAAATATTTTTGCAAAGAAATATATTAATAACAAGTTTTATAAAGTTTTATAAATTCATAAAGTTGCAGGTATCCCAAAATGGTAAAAATAAAAACTACACTTCAGCCCACATTTTTTGCTTCTAATTTTTTTCTTTCTATTTTCTTCCTCTAAAACTTTAATCCGTTTTATAGTCCGAAAAATATGATATCTGCTCTCTTCTGGTTCTGACATCAGCTTTGCCTTTCGACTACAGTATTTGTCTAAGACCTGACCTAACCTCTGTCCAAATTCTTAATTTGACTGTACGCTGCCTGGTCTGACCCTTCACTTTCCTGACCTTGCCTTCATGTGTACTGCAGATGTCAGCCATTGCTGTGGGAGTCTGTACTGTGGGTAGCCTCTTGGAAGTATCCTGCAGAAATACCCAAACCCTTTTGCAGGAGTTGAGGATAAAGATCAGGTGCTTTTTACACTTTATTCCACGGAGCTGCTGTTGTAGCTGTGTACAAATACAGAAAGGGACTTTAAATCAAGACTGCAAAGTTCCTTTAGTTTTTTAAAGTACTTAAGAAAAACAAAAGTTGGAGACATCTACATGACCTTTAAGCATTTTGCTTTGACATACGTCTCATACTCAAACATAAAGTCTGTCTTGTAACGTGGTCCATGACTGTGTTGTCCCATGCTAATAAAATTCTAGGGTTCATCACTTTAGGTTGGACTGGAGCTACAGCCATATGACTCTTCTCACCACATTGCTATGTGTAGATAGTCACGAGTTGTAGTCTTAACCTATTAGTCCTTATTGATTTAAAACCTGTGGGTGCAATGGACAAGGCAATGTATAAGGTGGACTACATGTGGAGGATGTACACTGTGTCCCTTCCCCCCAATGTTACACTATATGCTACTGACAGGATTCTCACCAACGTAGTTTCTCAGTGACTCCCAGTAGGTAACTGTCTTTACAGATAAATACATCTGTCTTTTTTTTATTAACAACATATGACTCCTCATATTCCTGCAAGAGTGAAAAGTATTCCTTAAACTTGACCTAGTTTTGAAAACTAGTCTTTCCAAACTTCTAATTAATAGTTTTATTAATGCTATACACAGTCGTTATGAACAATAATGAATGAGTGCAATAATCAGGAAAAACTTGAAATTTCAAGGGGAAAACAAGAAAAAGGGGAATTTTGGAGTTTCTAACCCCCTCATAGTAGGAGGAGGGGGGATACCAGAAATCCAACCCTCCCGTGTCTATTAGTGGGTGGTTAGAAAATGCAGTAGTGAAAGTAAGGCTGCAGGATAAATACAAGCTCCTGGTCAGTGGAGATCAGAGCTGGGTCTGACAGCCTCACAGAGTGGATATATCATTATCACAGCTGTGAACGTCTGACCTCACTCCAAAGATGGCACCAACCACCCTCCTCATATTCCTCGTTGTCGCCTCCATGTGTACAATTTACCAAGGTAAGAACTGGATTTCTAGATAATGATGATGATGGAAGCTCAGATATTTTCTTTCATTCTGTCGCATTGTTAGCAGATGCTTTTCCATTTTTTAGTCTGTTATAGAATTTTGGCATGTTCATGGCTTTTTTCTGATTGTAGAGCACTGTAGATGTAAAGATTATTATTACTATTTGACTGCCTGCAGAAGATGATTTGACCGTACAATCACAGAATTGCTTTAATAACAATTGTACTTTTACTATTAGAATTGCTTTTGTTAGTTGTAGGAAAGTTCACATGCAGGGCTGAGGAGGGAAATGTCTATTTTTTGTGATCTCCAAAGTGTGTCTCTCCAGTTGTGGCAAAACTACATCTCCCAGTATGCCCTTACTGAACTGTATTTACACCACAGCTGGAGATCATAAAGAAAGAGTGTGTTCGACTTGACCTCTGAAGGCAGGCTCAGGGATGTTGTCTGCATGAGATCCTAATAGGATTGATGTGTAGGGTTGCACTGTATGTGGACTCCTGGACATGGCAGGCCAGAGGCTGTCCTTCAGGTAGAAAGGGAGAAAAATAGAGGTAGAGTGGAAGAGTCGTGTGCAGTCATGTACATTAGCTGTAGGATAGGACTACTACTGATTAGTGAATAAATATAGAGACATTCACTATTTCTTAGTTCAGTAGTTAATAATTGACATCATGATGTCCATAACATAGGAGCAAATTTCCAGGTGTTCATAGTCTTTGCTGTCCACTGGATTTGGTCAGAGATCCCAAACTAAAGAGGCCGGTTCCAAGCCATTAATTATCAGCAACTGAGGGTAAAACACTGAATATCAGGACAAGACACCTAGGACTGGGGTCTAAAACCCTTAGACACCAAGGCTTGGACACCAAACCACTGGACCATGAGAGTGCTTTCACACAGAGCGCTTTTGGTGCCATTTGGCTAACAGAAGTGTCAAAGGAATACAGTGGACTTATAGGAATGAGGGCAGCAATACCCACCTCTTTATGCCCCTCAGGGCCAGTTACTGTGTAGAGGGGCATCTAGACTGGACACATGAGTTTGTGGTATTTTTTCACTTCTCCTATTGACCAAATAGCATTTTTTCCAGGTATACAGACCTATAGCTGTTATAAGTTGCCCGTAGAAAAGAACAATTTATAAAACTTGGCTATCCCCTTTAACATTATATCCAATACTCTCCTTTATCTGAGCAACATGTTTTATTGTGTAGCACATAAAATAAATTAAACAGTCTTGTTTGTACACTGTATATCACAAAGAAACGATCTTCTACCACTACCAAGAAAGAAGAAGCTGTGGTGTCAATAATGCTTGCTTTATTAGACCAAAGAAGATCAAATTTCAATGAAATGTGACTAACACAGGGTGATGACTCCGAGTAAAAATCCATTGGTGTATACAGAGACCACTTAAAGCAGCACATTTGTTAAGTTATTCTTTTCATTTAGATTATATCCAGATGCAGCTGTAGATCAGACAAACTTTCTCCAGCACATATTAACCACTAGGCACCATTTTACATCCGTGTCATGGGTGTACCTATGGCTATAGCATCTGCTACAGGGCCCAGAGTTTGGGGGGGGTGGGGGTCCACTCAGGTGTACTTTTTCATAGAGAATAGCAAGTTGGTGACTTTTTCTATCTTCCCACTACTACTACTTCCCACTACTATGTGGGTTCCATGATATATGGCGCTATTATTTACACCTTTAATTATTGCTACTTACGCTGAGTTGTCTATTTCCTGTTATTAGCGATAGAGGGCCCATCTTATTTTGTTATGGGACTCAATGAATTCTAGTTAGGACCCTGAAGCATAATATAGACTGGCAGCCATATTGGGAGTTGTAGTTTCACATCAGCCAGAAAGTCTTGAGTTGGTGACCAACATATGGTATAAATAATTGAAAATTAGGAACATTTGCTCTGCAGAAAAAGGCAAACTATACTACTTTAATGAGTGAAAATTATCATTTTAGCAACTGTTGTAAATTCACTTTTTCCTTCTGTGACAATATGTCATTTATTTAGTTCAGGTCTATTGTACTTGTTTTTACCTTAAATCATTTTTTCATAAGTATAACGACATGGAATTAAAGACACAAAAATAATGTTACAATCAGTTTAGCTGCATTGAATATTCTTCATTTTGCAGTGTCTTCCGCTAATCTGATGACATCTGACTGCTGCTTGAAGACCAAAAACAAAGAGATTCCCTATGCCAGGGTAAAGTGCTACACCCAGCAGACTACAGCAAGCTGCAATATTAATGCCATTATGTAAGTGTCCATCTCTAACTAGACACTTTTAAATATATGTGCCTGTAAAGTGTTAGCTTATAATATACATTTTCTTCTATGCAAAATTTGGGCATTGGGGGTTTCGTGAGAGGAATTAGGGGGGAAATTGTTCAAACATGAATTTAAATAAAAAAAAAATAAATAAATGAAAAAAGCTCTGGTATCTATGTGCCCCATGATCAGAAGCTTTAGTTGCATGGATGTAAGAAGATGTTTATGGCAGAGTAAAAGGCCCAGGAGAGGTATCATGCTGTGCTCTATAAAGCACATACAGGGCGCGGGCAGTAAATCTCCACACATTGCAGAGCTACTTGCAGATTTATGAAAAAAACCCCAAAAGGGTTCCAGATAGAAAAAAACGCCCATCAGACAATTGTGGGAGGACACGTCAAAGTAAATTTGTGAATTATGTACTGAAAATAATAACTATTCTTTTTCTACACAGATTTGTCACCTATAAAAACAGTCACTTGTGCGCCTCACCAAGCTCACAATGGGTGAAAACTTTGATGGCAAAAGTAGACAGAAATAAGCCACAAGCAAAGGTAGGTTGTTATAGTTTATTTGTAGCAAAAAAAGATTGTTAACAATCCATCTATTTTATTGAAATTCCAAATTCATTGAATCATACCAAAAAAAAAACATATCAGAGACAAAAAGATAAGCCCTTAAGCTTTATTGACACATATACAGGGTTCTTACTAATAGCGTGTTTTACTGTGTACCAAATTGTCTTCATATGTAATCTGGGCAGCAGTCACTTCTTTCTTTGGAATTCTTCCAATCTGTTTCTATATTTTAACTACAATTGAGGCTGAATTCACATATATAGTTTTTGGTGCAGTTTTTTTTTTTTTAAGAAAAACCCCTTTTATTAACTTCATAAAAGTTAGGTTTAAAGGAAAAAAATTTAAAACGTCTTTTATATCCAGTTTATATTTGGGCCAAAAACAAACCATAAACCATTGGGTTACCCACCTTTTTTCCCCCACTTACATGCAAAAATGACAGAGAAATATGTCTTCATATAGTCCTCCCCAAAACAGTGGTAATAGACTGCAATGAAAACAAGAAAAAATCCCACAACTTTATAGCCTCTTGCACAGTCTGGGTTTTAGATGGTTTGAGGGAGAACGAGATTGTTACCCAAATTCCCCACCCTGGCAATACAAGGTTAAAGAAACATTTTGATTAAAACCTGATTTTTTCTCTGGGAAAAGAACTATACAAAAAATAGCTAAAGGGGCCCCTCTTTACACCATGTTAGATGTATATGTCAGGAATCTTCCATAGTGAATGCTACTTTATAGTCCTACAGTTATACAGTATATGTCATCCATAAATGCCATATTTAAAAATTGTGTATTGTGAAGCAATGGCCTGTTATAGAATATGGCAGACTATACTTTTTGTTTATAAAGTAGGGTCCTAAAGGTCTGACCACAATTATTTTACTTTTATAACCAGATTAACAGGTTATAATAGTGATAAATGAGGTTGTTTTAGGAAAAACCATGGACTAGACCATTGGTACCAGTAATACCCACTATTTTAAGGGGTTAACGTTTAAAAAAATTTTTCTGATTCTGTTCTGACCTCCAAGGCTGACCTAAATAGAGATGTCCCTACAGTTAAATCATTGTACTGAGGATTTATTATTTGTGTTCCTGATTTATGTTAGAGGTAGAGTTGCCTTTTAAAGGGAACCTGTCGCATAGGTTATGCCCCCTTCTGGGACCAAACAACGTGACAATCTGTTTCCAGGCTGGTCCTTTATTCTGTAAGTTTGCCCATTTTCAGACATTTACTGTTTAAAATCAGCATTCGCACCTGTTCGCCAGAGATTGATTCACTTATTCATGAACAGGCTAAACCCTGCCACCAACAGCTTGCTCCCCCCACTCGGCTATTCAAACCTTTTAACTTTTAAAAAGGAGAAACTTGTTAAAACAAAAGGGGGTGGGGAGGCTGCTGGTGGATGGAGATAACACCTCATTAATTAAGTGGACTCTGGCTGAACAGGCTGCAAACTGACAGATTTGAGCATTAAATACTCTGAAACTGCTGTGTCTTATAGAATAAGGGACACGGCGCGGGGGCATAACCAATGTGACAGGTTTCCTTTAAGTTTATGATAGAAGTTATTTTGATGCCTCATCTTATGGTGTTTGTTTTTCTACAGAAAAATTGTGGTCGCTAAACATTATTGGACATTTGGGGCTGAAGAGCCAAGGCCGGAAAAAAACAAAATGGGGAAGGCGGACTTGCCATTCTGTACAAACTTCATTCTATGATGTAAAACTGCTCTTATTCCATCCTTTACTCTCTGTAGTAATAATTACATTGTATTCTGTGAACCTTTTCTATGGTACTGGAAGCTAAGTGAGAACATTACTATCAGCCTTAGTTCAATACTAAATATTATGTGATGCTATATCCTACCATACTTTTCAGCTCCATTTTATAAAATGCTACATAGCAATGTGCAATTACTGTATCATGTTTCATTTACATGTGAACTATTAATAACTGCTTGAAATCTGTGAGACAGACTTTACTGGGAATGAACCACTTTTTAGCTATCTTTTTGTCCGACAGTGTCTTACATAACTTGTCTTCATAGTATATTATTAGCCTTTGCTGGATATGGTGTTTTCTAACAGAAAGAATGCCAGGTTTTATTATATATACGGTATATCCTTTGTAATTCAATTAGTTTGACAGGAAGGGGGTGTACAGGTTTAGAAACTGCACCACTTTTGTCCATAGGTTGTGGGTAGTCTTGGAACTCAGCCTCGTTTTCTTCAAACCAATTTCTAGAGTGAGGGGACATTACTGAGAATACACTCTACCTAATCACTTAAGGTCAGTGACATCACTTAAAAAGCCATTTATCTATTCACTAAAGAACAACAATGACATCATTAAGAATGCAACCTCACTTAGACTAGAGACCATACATTTCCTATAGACTTCTGATGCAATTCCACTACCAATGGCCTGGTAAGTTGGTAGGCTTCACTTTACTGTTTGTAGGAGATAGGTACATTTAATTTGAAGATTAAGTAACATTCTATTACTTTTCTGGATTGGGCCATTTTGAAATACAATCCTTTAATTTTTTTTTAAACAAAAAAATGAAAAAAAAATGTGAATGTTTTTCTCTAAGTGAAAACTATGAGTTTCTACATTGTGACAATCTTTGGGACGTAAAACAGTGAAGAACATCTGGTTTATTGATTGTAGTTCATTTTTTTTTTTCAATATTTAGTAAATTTTTTTTGTTCTTTTTTAAAAAATAATATTTTATATGGGGTTTTATTTATATTTTAAATCAGTTTTAAATTTTTTAAAATTTCTTTGGTTTAAACTTGGTAGCTTTGGTTTACAGAAGTGGTTTCAAATTGTTTTCCCTTTTGGGGTTTTGGTATTTTTTTTCCTAATACTTCCCCCAATAAAAATTTCCCTTCCCCATCCACTAAATTTTCAAAGGAAAAATATCCCCCTGCCCAAAATTTCCCTTCCAATACTCTTGTTCATTTTCTGAAAATTTCCCAAAAAAACCCCATTTCTACATTGGTAAAAAATACATCCATTCTTTGTACAAAATGGGTGTCCACTAGTCTATTAAGAATATAAGTTTATTCATTTTTTGTTTATTTACAAGACAGTTTGACTTTATATAATGACTCCTGGAGATATAAAAAATTGGTTAGTGGCTGTGCCTTTTCATTTTTGGGTTTGCAAAATTACCTTTTATAAACAAATTTTTCCCCCTTTGATTTTTAAACTTAAAAGAAAAATTCAACTCTTGTTTGGGGCATGGCATCCGGCAAAAAAATAGTGCTAATTTGAGTAAAAATTTATTTTTGTTGTTTTTCCGGGGTCACTTCCAAAAGGGTTTGGGGGAACCCTTTAAACCATTTTTTTCTTCTGAAATTTGCAAAAATTTTGGCCCCCGGGTTTTTATTCAGTGACCTGAAGTCCTGGTTCCATTTTTCTTAAAATTTAATTTTTTTTTCCAAACTTTGGTTTTTCCCACCATTTTGGGGTTTTTTTTAAAACCCATCAAATTTTAAGGGGAAGAAGGTTAGTGGCATTTTTTAAGAAGGGTGTTTTCTACCTTTGAAAGAAACACAATATAAAAATTTCCAAAAATTTTGAGATTGTAAAGTTTTTTGTTTTTTTTTCTTTTTCACATTTTCACAAAAATTTATCCTAAAAATTGCTCATGGGCATCTTTTTCTTTGAAAATGGGTAATCAACATGAGAGCACTTACTGTTCAGATATAACAAATGACAAATTTAGATATAACCCATGATTTTTAGAAGTCACTGTACAAATAGCGTCAAATCATAACCGACAATTATTCTGTTTTATACATAAATGTTTTGTTCATTTGTGAAGTTAAAGGTATATTTTGATTAGATTAATCAGAAACAATTTTTTTCTGTACAAATGAATGATGCACATAATGCAGAGATGCATTTCCATCTTACAAGCTTTAGGCAGCTCATTCAAGTATATCCAGGTAGAGAGCATTTGTATATTTTTTTTTACAACAATGTTTTATGGTTTGGGGTTTTTTAATCATAAAATATGTAATTAAATAATGGAATAAATAAAACAGTTTTGTGTCTTAATTTGTTTAATTTCCTCAAAGAAAAAGAGTTTCTTAATTTTATTTTGGTATATAAAATTTTTTTTTTCCTTTTTTTTTAAGTTATAAGCCCTCATTTAAATCTCAAAGAAAAAGGGTCCCCCTATTTAAAAAAGCCCGGGTGACCCAATTATTATTTTGTGGTTTTAAGAAGTTTTGCAAAATGACTACACCAAGAGAGCCCCCAAACTGCCATTTCTTTCCCCTTTCCCTTTACCCCCTAAAAAGGTTTCTTTCCCAAAATGTTTGGGAACCCGTGAAGGAAATTCTTTCCTTTAAACCCATTGCTTTGGTTTTTTTTGTTGAGGCGGGTTTAAAAGGGGATTTTATCAGCTTTAGTGCACTCAGGTTTTTCTAGATTCCGACCTGCTTCCTTTTTTTCCCGCTTTTCTTTGCTGTTTGTCTTATATAGGGCTTTTGGGAAAACCCTTTTGATGAAATTTAAACCCTGCTAGAAAATGCTGGGAGCTTGAGTGTTATCTGATTCCCAAGGGAAAAAAAGAACACTTTAAATTTCTTTTTTTTACTTTTAGCCCATAAGCTTTTCTGTTTCATTAGAAAAAAACAACTCCTGCCCTCACACTAGTAATTAGCAAAAAATTTGTTTTAAGGAGCTATAGCTATTCAATTTTCCCAAAAAGGGGAAACATGCACAGTCTGACCCCGGAAAGCAGGATGCTTTTTAAAAATAATTTTTTAATTAATAAATTTTTTATTTTTTAAAGGGCCCCCAAAATATTCCCCAAACACTTTAAAAAATTTCAAGGGTAAACGTACAGCAAAAGGGCCCTGCTCGGGAGAGCTTAAAAAATCTATTAGCCCCTTTTTCCCCGGCTTTTAAAATGGGCCCCTATTTCGGGCCTTTAAATTTCACGCCCAAATGCGCCAATTTTCGGGCCAAAAACGGCCCAATTTATTAAAGGGAATTTTTACAGTTTTCATAGAGAAAAATATGGATTTCGTCTCCTTTTCCCCCCCCGGCGAATCCCCCCGGGGAGGGAGTAATTGACCCTGTAATTTTCTTGCGGGGTTATGCGCCGCTTGGGAATTCAAGTCAGTGGGCCGGGAAAGTGCCGGCCCCCCGCTTTTAAATCCCCCCCCCCCCGTCCCCCCACGGCGTAATTGGGGGGGTTTTAATTTTTTCCCCCCGAATTAAGCCTGGGGAACACAGCCCTTTGGGTGCATGGGGAAACCCTACGGTAAGAAATGCCCCCAAATTTCAAATGGTCCCGGGCCCTTTTTTCAAAAAATAGGGGGGTGGTTTACATGAAAAAAGGATGAACCGCCACCCAGGGCCGTACATCTATATACAATAAGGGCCCTGTGAGTCCCTAGTGTAGGGACTGCTTTTTTGGGTATGGAAACAGCTTTTCCCAAGACCAAAACCCCTTTAAATCTTTCAACTGAAAAGGAATTTTGTGGGAAAAAAATAGTTTAAAGAAAATTTTCACGTGCTGAAATGTGTGGGAATATTTATTTTTGACCTCATATGTTATAGCTCTACTGATCGCTGTTTTTCAAAAACATTATTAATATACATTTAACGCATACCCTATTCTAAATTAATAATAATAGACCCCAGAAATTTTGACAAAAACATGTAATGAATTAAAATACCCAGAACATAGCAAAAAAATAAAGATCCCCTAAGGTTTTGTAATGTTTTTAAATGTCAAGTTAAAGGGATTGTCTCATGAGGCTGCTTCACAGAGCCTACTCCTCACATACAGCTTTAGGCTCCTATTTCCTGTTCAGGCTGTGGGTGGGGTTTTTACAGCCCCTGACTTCATTTCGCCTGCTATCCCTTTGATGTTTTTCCCGTTAAGGGGAAAAATTGGGAGCAAGAAAGCAGGACACCCAAGGGTCAAAAGGGTCTAAAGGATTTAAAAATTTGGGTTTGGGAATAAAGATTTAAAAAAGCCCCTTTTTCTTCTGAAAAGACAAAAGCAGTGAGTGACATCAACATCCCAGCAAGGGTTTCTTTGGAGAGAAGGTGGTTTTTTGCCCACAATTTTTTTGCTCATCCATTGAAAAAAATTTTTCCCCTTTTAAAGGGTTTTCTTCATTTTATATTTGAAAATTTCCGATCACACTAAATCTACCAGGGGTTAAACCCCCTGAAGCAAAAAACAACACAAACAGTAGGAAAAAATTTTTCTAAGGGGGGTGTTTTCCCATGGCATTTTCTGAAATTGTAAATTTAAAAATTCAAAAAACAGTTTTAAATCAGCTTTCCCAAATTTTTCTTCAAAAAACCGCTTTATTAAAAGGCGTATTTTGGGAATTTTATTTTTAAAAATTCCCCATCCCATTTTCCTAAGGGGATTTTTATGAGCGTTTTAAAAAACGGGTTGCAAATTACCTTGTAAAAGGATAAATTTTTCCCTTTTTTTTCCAGCACGTTTTTAAACACGCCAAAAATTGCTCAAAAACACCTCAAGTTTTTCATTTCCCTTTCCCTTTATTGAAAAAATGTAATACAAAGCCTTGCAGTTTTACAAAGAGCGTATTTCACAAGAGAATTGCGACCAATTTTTTTGGGCGAAATTAAAGGCCGGGAAAAATAAGTGGGAAAAGTTTAATTCTTGAGGCATTTTTTTGACGGAAAAAACTCCAATGGAAAAAAATAGGGAAAGGATTTTTCAAAAAAACAAGTCAAAAAATTTGTCTCTTTCAGGGGCTTTTTGAAAGGGGAGATTTTGAAGCTGATTTTTTTAAAAACGTAAATTTTTCCCTTAAAAAAACCCGTGTGAACATCCCTAACCCAAAAAAAAAGCCCCCTTCCTTATGGCAGACCCAACAGTCTATGCATTACTTGGTCAGCCATTCATTTTTAATGCTGCAATATATTTCTCTTGAAAACAAGCAAAGAACTACCCAAATATGGTCTGATATGCCATTACTGGGGGGTAAAAAGAAAACCCGGACTGTGATGACAGTGATCCCCTAATCATAGGCCAGCTTTTTTTTTTAAAAAAGGTTTTTTGGGGGTAAAAAAAAAAAAAATTGGAAGGGGATGTTCCCCGCGAAAGTATTGCGGTTTTTGTACCCGAGATACTGTAATACGCGGGGTACTCCCCATTTCCGCGGGGGGGGGGGGGGGGGGGGGGGGCAGCTCACCGGCCCAAACGCATTCATTACCCGGGCAGGCTTTTTCGCCGCAAGTAATTGAAAATGTCACTTTTTCTCCCCGGCGTTTTAAGAAGGTTCTATTGTAGGAGTGGGGGGGGAAAGGGGGCGTAATTTCCCTTTTTTCTCTAGAGAACTATGGATTACATAAATTTTTCCACCCTCGCCCGTATTTAAAAGTGCAAATACGTGGCGGGAAAAGGTTGCCGAAAAAACCCCGTTTTGAAAAATACCCTAATAAAGGGTTTTGGGCCATATTTCTTGGGACTTTGGTTTAAAGTTATTAAAACCCATCCCTTTCCCCTTATTTTTCCCTTTTGGGGCTGTTTGTATTTTAATCTGCAGTTTTATTAGACCTGGAAACAGCTGCCACATCCTCATAAACCATACTGACTTCCTCTTCTTTTATACATTTTTCTAGCATTGAACTTAGTGATTAGACGTATTTTGTGTAGCTGAAACCTCCAGGAGTTTAGAAGTTGCAATTACCATTGTAGAAGCTGAAAAATTAGTCAAATAATTTTTCTACATAAATAGTTTAGTAACTTTATATGTACATTGTATTACGTATCATAGTTGCAATATCTTACAAAAGTGAGTACACCGCTTCCATTTTTGTAAATACTGTATTATACATTTTCATGGGACAACACTGGAGATATAACACCTTGACACAATGTAAAGTAGTCAGTGTACAGCTTGTACAACAGTGTAAATTTGGTGTTTCCTTAAAATAACTCAACACACAGCTATCAATGTCTAAGCCGCTGGAAACAAAAGTGCATACATCCCTAAGTGAAAATGTGACATCACGAAGCTGGTGGATGTCAGAAAAATTGTGCTCCTCCATCTTCAATTAGAGCATGGGTGTCAAACACAAGGCCCGGAACTTGTTTCTGAGCCAAGCTCGGACTGAGCTCCGAGTCACATTTTTACATAGAAGGCAAGCGGCTAGATATCATGTCAGTTCATCTTGCCACTTGCCTTCACTGTGTGAGCGGCGAAGTAGCCGACGCGTCTCCTCCTCAACTAGGCTTCGCCTACTTACATTCTTGGCGGGCGGCCGGCTCTTAAAGACTTGTTCCCTCCCCGACTCTGAAGTGCCGTTCCTAAAGCAGAGGCGAGAACACTGAAGTAATTAAACCTCTGTATGACCTTGGCCATCGTGCTGCTGCTAACTTTCAGGGTGTTGACAATCTTCTTATAGTCTCATGTTTATGTGGAGCAACAATTTTTTTTTCAGATCTTTTTTTTTTACAGTTCTTTGCCATGAGGTGCCATGTTGAACTTCCAGTAACCAGTATGATAGAGTGAGAGAGCGATAACATCAAATTTAACACACGTGCTCCCCATTCCCATCTAAGACCTTGTAACACTAATGTGTCACATGACACAGTGGAGGGAAAATAGCAAATTGGCCACGGTTTGTCCATTTTTACTTATGTGTACTCACTTTTGTTGCCAGCAGTTTAGACATTGATGGCTGTGTGTTGATTTACACACAAAATTTACACTGTTATACAAGCTGTACACTGACGAATTTACATTGTATCAAAGCGTTATATCTTCAGTGATGTCCCATGAAAATATATAACACAACATTTGCAAAAATGTGAAGGGTGTTCTCACTTTTGTGAGATATTGTACATAACATGTTTGAAAAAAGAACAGTCCATCAAGTTTAACAAATGGCAGAGAGATGATGTGCTGATCCTGAGTTACATCCTTTTGTCACAATTCTGTAAGTTGGAAACAGTCATCGAGCCTGTAACAGACCTTTCCCTAGTAGCTAATATGAACTGCGACAATGCAGTAAAACAATATCCCTTTTCTCACATTAAATATGACATATAAATATGACATTTCTCAAAATGTAAATCATTAGATCAATCTATGTATAGGCACTGAACAAGCAGAAATCAGAAGATGAAGAGATTTCAGCTCTGAAGCCAGGATATTTGTGAATACAGCTCAGGACTATAATGTAAGCTGTAATTCAGAATCAGTTTCAGATACATGATGTAATACATTCACAAAGAGACTCTACTGTTTATGGAGAGAATGTCCACAAAAATACAAAATTTAGGACTTCTTATTTTTTAACAGTTAGAGAACCGCATGTGAATAGAGTGTAATCCAGGCTCCTTCAATGCCTGACTTCAGTCATATACATGGTAATACACTCACTTTGATATGGAACAATTAGTTCCTTTATCAGGCTTCTTCCTGAGCCACACACTTGTAAAAATATACTAAGTGACCAAACGATATATACAAAATAAAACACTTGCGGTTCTGCGGTCTCCAATTCAGGAGTGTCCTTATGGCAAATTGTCCATATGGCTTTAGGCAAAGCTCATAGCAAAGAGAAGTTTTCAGTCCTGATACAACATATCCATGTGTTCAGGTGTTCACAACGAGACGCAACGTTTCGGGGCTCCGCCCCTTCCTCAGGCGTGTTCACAGATACGTCATGTGAGTATTTAACTCCTACCGCAATAAAATTAAAAACAATAAGAAAAAGATTTTCAACATAACTATATATATATATACATTAAAATGACATTCTTCGTTTAACCCCTTTGGAGCAAGCGTGTCAAGTGTAAAAATCCAGTAGACCTCCCTTTTTAATAATTTTTGTGTAATCTGTTGTTCATTAATACAGTAAATTTGCTCTTCGATCAGCGTAACTCGCTGATGTTATGTTTAGCTTCATTAAAATGTCTCGCAAGTGATGTTGTCCCATATTTTTCTAATTTACCGGACTGCGTTAACGCTTCTGTGTCTGAGCTGTGTTTAAAACATCTAATACTAGATTTATGCTCATTGAGCCGTATTTTTATCTTGCGTGATGTTTGACCAATATAAAGTTTGCCGCAAGGGCATTTGATAGAATAGATGACATTTTTTGAGTCACACGTAAAATATCCCTGCATTTTAAAAGTATGGCCCATAGTAGGGTGCATAATCTGTGATCCTTTTATAATTGCTGAACAGTGTTGACAGGCAAGGCAGGGGAATGTGCCAGTTTGTTGTAGAGCTAGTCTTTTAACCCTATCCTCTTTTTTCTTAAGTATATCAGCTCTCACTGAATCATTTCCAATCGTTTTTCCTCTACCATATACAAAACGCGGAGACATAGTGAACATTTTGCCATATTTGGTATCTTTCTGTAAGATGTTCCACCATTTTCTTATGGTTTTAGCAATCAAATCTGAATGCATATCATAAACATAATCTGGCTATCTCTCTGAGTTTTCTTCTTTTCTTTCCTTTCTTTCCTACATTCATATGAGCTATCTCTTCTCCAATTTTTACAAGGTCTTGTCTATTATAGCCCTTCTCAACAAACTTATCTATCATATCTTCCATATTTCTACGGTATTCATCCTGGTTAGAGCAAATTCTTCTCACTCGTATGAGCTGACTTCTGGGTATTCCTTTGAAAACCATTGGGGAGTGGAAACTATCCCTGTGTAAAAGATTATTTTTATCGATCTCCTTACGATACAGTGTAGTGGATAGCTGGGTGTTATACTTATCAACCTGTACATCTAAATACTGGATACTATTTGTATCCTTCACAATAGTAAATTTTGAATATTTGGGGGGGCAGTTATTCAATTTAAATAAAAAAAAAGTCATAAAAGGCGAGTTTTCCATTGCCTTTCCATACCCATAAAGGGGAAAATCGCCCAAATTTTCCGCAACCAAGTCACGATATGTGGACGATGCCGACACCCGGATATATATTTGTCCTCAAAGGGAGGACTTAAAAAAAAAATATTCCCCAAGGTTTGGGGGCAAACTGGTGACCCTTTTTCGAGACCCCTTTGTTTTTGCTAAAAGTATTTTTTCGAAAAAATCTGAAATTTTTTCTTGCTAAAAAAAGGGAAATTTCTGGAAGTTCCAAAAGGGGAACTTTTAATTTGCGGAAATTTTAATAAAAGCTTTTCCTGTGGTAGTTTCTCACGTTTTTTGGGTTTTTTACCCCCCTTTTCATGGGGTTTTTACTGGGTATAAAAGCTTTTTTTGGGTAAAAGGGTTTCAAAAAATTCCCTTTGCTTTTTCAATCTGGATTTTATAAAGTTCTTTAAGAAATGTATAGTGTTCTAAGAAAAGAAAGGGGGAAAGTTTTGTAATGAAATTTTTTTTAGAGGGATTTAAAAAAGGTATAATGGAAATCGGCTCAAATTTTTTGGGGCCGAGGGCCAGAAAATAAGGGGCCCCGGTGGGTTTGGTAGTTTCTTTATGTTTTTTCCAGGGGGTAAGATCCCAAAAGGGGGGTTTCTGGGATTTTTCAAAAAATAAGTTTTTAGCAATTTTTGTTTTAAAATATTAAAATAAAGCTTAATAAACTTTTGCTTTGGCTATTTTCTAAAAATTCAACGGGTGGGGTCACTTTTCTTTTTTAAGTTAAAATTAAATTGTCATTAAGCTTTTTTTTTGTTTCCCATTTTTTGATTCCAATCCGGACTACTGTCCCCCCACCCTTGCCCCGTTTCTCTTTTTAAAATAATTTTTTAACTTTCCATTTTTTTAAGTTCAACGATAGTTTTCGTCCTGTTGGGTGTTTATTTAAAATTTGTTTTTTATTTTAATCTTATCCCATTTTGAAGGACTCCCTTTTGGGAAACCCTTTATTCGGAAAACTTTTCCCAAATAAAGTTTATTGCGCTTTAGGGCCCAAATTTGCTTGTTTTTTTCCCAATTTTAAAAACCCTTTTTTTAACTAGGTTTCCCCTTTAAATTTCCCTCCCCAAAAATTTACTTTTAAAGGGGTATCCCTTCAAACAAAATTAGTGAAAATTGACGGAAAAATCAAATTTGGGGTTTTTTTCCCTTGAAGGGCAAAAAAATTTTTAAACCCCTTTTTAAATTAACAAAAGGTTTGGTCATGGGGATAGTTCTTTACCGGAAATTTTCCCCAAAAAGGGGTTTGTCTACAGATTTGTTTCCCTTTTTTCTTTTTTAAATTTCCAATTGGTTTTTACCCTTTTCGAATGTTCGTATTTTTGATGGCCTTGCCCCTTCAAAAAATGGTGTTGTTTATTTTTGGGTTTTGCCGACCTTAGGCTTTGGCTTGGCCTTTCACTTGTTTTCACTTGCGGTCCCTGTCACTTTGGGGTATTGATCTTCTAACAAAGGTTTTTCCCCCTTAGGGTTTTTTCCCCTTTTTGCCGGGTTTATGCGCGTTTCTTTTGTTTTGGTCCTTGGTGTCCCCGCTCGATTTTTTTTTTAAATTTTTTTTGGGAAAAAAGGGGGTTTTTAAATTTTTTCCTTATTTTCCTTTGTTTTTTATGTACCGTTCTTTTATTTAAAACTCCCAAGGACTTTTTAAAAATTGCAGATCTATTTTGTTTAAAACCCTTTTGGGGGTGGTATTAATCGCCGCTTTTGGGGGTTTTCCCGTCAGCGCTTTAATAAATTGGAATGTTGATTGCACAGGGCCTGCCAGCTTTCCCAAACTTTACACGGGCTAAATCTTTCTTAAATTTAGGTGTTTTTAAACATTAGTAGTCCTCGGGTTTTACGCTGGACTTTGATGTATTCCTTCAATTTTGGGAGGGGGTTTTTAAAAAGTCAAGTTGATTTCTTTTTTCTTGAGGTTCTCCAACCTTTTAGGGAGGTTACCCCGATTTTCCCACCCCACGTTTCCCCCCAATCTTTGGCCCCATGCATTCTTGCTTTTTTAAAAAAATACTTCTCGATAAATTTTTGGGAAAAGGCAAAATTTTCCAAAATTTTTGTCTGAAATTTGGGTTGCAATTTTTTTGAAAACGACTTTCTTGGGGTTTAAACCCCTTCGGGTTTAAAAATTTATAGTCCTTAAGGTAAAAAGGGAACAAACGTCAAAAAATTTTACAAAATTTGGGGATTTCTTATTTTTTAACGTTAGAAAAACCGCATGTAAATTTGAGTGTAACCCAGGCTCCTTCAAGCCTGACTTCATTTAATTTAACGGGAAATTTCACTCATTTTGGTTATGGAAAAAATTTTAGTACCTTTTTGGCTTTTTTCCCTGAGCCACACACTTTTTAAAAAAAAATATAAGTTGTTTTTAATTTTTTTTTGGGGCTTGGGATTTTTAAATATTTCACAGGGAACGTTTTCTGGGGAATACACCCCTTGGGAAGGGGCGGAGCCCCGAAACGTTGGTTCGTTGTGGAACACCTGAAACCATTGGTTTATTTTGGGATCGGGAAATAAAAATCTTTCCTTGCAAAAGAGCTTTGCCTAAAGCCATAGGGGCCCAAATTCGTATTTAAGGACACTCCTAAATTTGGTATTGCGGGAACCCGAAAAAGCCGTTTTTTTTTGTATATATCGTTTGGTCATTTGAGTAAATTTTACAAAGTGTGTGGTCAGGGAAAGATGCCTTTATGGAAAATAATTGTTCCCCTAAAAAAGTGGTGTATTACCGTGTTTTAGGGAAGAATGTCAACATTTTAAAACTGAAAAATTTGGGGTTTTTAAAGGTGAATTTTCATTTTCCCCAATTTACTTTTAAAAACGGTTAAATAGTTATTTCTTTTGGGGTATTTAGAGTGACAATATAAATTGGGGCTGTGCCCAATTTTTTGGTTTATTTTGAGCCAAAAAAAATTTTTTAAAAAACAGACGAAACCCCCAAATTTTATTTCGTTATTCCCTTTGTAAAGCGTAAAAGACACCTTTTAAAAGCGCCAAAAAATTAGGGGCGTTCGGGAGGGGGAAACCCCAATTCATAGAATTAGACAATTTTATGTTTTTTTTGGGTGCCAAATTCTAGGCCGCAAAAACAAAAACAGTTAGAACGCCGGGACCGGGGAAAAAGGTGGTGGGGGTTTTTGGAGCCGGGGATTTGTCATATTAAACAATACTTGGAAACCCCTAAAGGGGCTTTTATGCTTTATCCCAATTAATGAAAAAAAAAATTTGGATTCTTTTTTTAAAATTTTTTTGATCAAAAAAATGCTTAAGCCCCCCCGGGCTCCCAAAAGGGTTCTAAAGGCGGGTGGTCCTACTCTATTTTTTTCCCTCTTCACTTGAGTCAAATTCAGACTTCTCATTTGGGTCAAAAGCCCTCCATAATCCAAGATGAAAAATAAAAAAAAGCACCAATTTACAAGCATACTGAAATGTACAAAAACCTTTTGGGGGTTTGGGCGGGGTGAAAGAGACCAAAAAATTGGGGTTATTATATATATGCTGAAAAACCATCCCCCAATTTGGCACCCGGGTTTTAATTGTTTTTTTCAGAAATTTTTTTTTTGTGCAGAACTTTTTTTGCTTTTGGGATTTATTGCTTTTTATTTAAAGGGAGGAATTGGATATCTCCATTTTGGTCTTTTGCCCCCCGCCCCCTCCACAGGTTTTATATCGTTGCATTATGCTTGAAAGGGTTTGGGTGTTTTTTTTTATTTTTCTTCTGGATTTTTTGGGGTTTCTGTTGACCCAAATGAGTAGTCGGGAATTTGGACCCAAAGTGGGGTTTTAAAAAAATTAGATTTAGGCCCACCCGCCTTGAGGATCCCGTTGGTACCCGGGGGGGTTGGTTAAAGCATTTTTTGATAAAACTGCCCTTGGGAACTAAGAATCTAAATTTTTTTTCTGTTATTTTTATATGGGGTTAAAGGGCTTTTTTTGGGGTTTTCCCTTTAAATTGTAAATTGCCCTTTTAGTGATGGTGTGCCACTGGATTGGAAGGGTTTGTATATTTTTATTTGCAGAAAACCTTGCCATTTGGCCCCCCGGAAAAATTTTGTGTTTTTCAGAAAATTTTTTTTTTTGTGCAGAACTTTTTTTTTGCTTTTTGGGTATTGTTTTAAAATTTTTTTATAGGGAGGAAAATGGTTTGCCCCCAAATTTTGGTCTCTTGAACCCCGCCCCCCTCCACGGGGGTTATATCAGGAAAGTATGCTTGAAAGGGTTTGGGTTTGCTTTTTTTTATTTTTCCTCTGGTTAGGGGGTTTCTTTGCCCCAAATGAGTGTTGTTTTTGACTCAATTTTGAGACGGTAAAAATAAAATTTTTTTAAGGACCCACCCTTGAGACCCCGTGGTAGCCGGGGGTGGTTTAAAGCTTTTTTTGTTCAAGACTGTGAACTATAAATTCTCAAATTTTTTTTAAAAGGACTTTTTCTTTTTGGCTCTCCCAATTTATCCCTGTATTTTAATAATTGCGGAATTAATAGGTTAAAATTTTTTGGTGCATTTTCCTGCCAAACTGCCAAAGGGGTTCCCTTTATCACCCCCACGCGACAAAAAAAATTTTTTGTTGAAAATTGAAATTTTAAGACTTTTTTCCAATTATGAAATTTTAAAAATTCAGAGAATTTAGCTCGTTTTCCGGTGCAAGCGATTTTTGTTTCATTTTTCTTACCGGGAGTCATTATGTAGAAGGGATTTTTTTCCCTTTTGGAGATTAACCAACGGTGCAGGGGGAACCCAAGGGGGACATAGTGCTTGTACGGGTAATTTTGGGGTCTCTCATTTTTTCCTGGATGCAGGCCCCAGCAGGGGGACATAGTTTTGACGGGTTTACAGGCATCAAATTTTAAAACCTTTTTTTCCCCCAAAATCATTTTTGAAAGGATTTAAACTGCCTGTTACTTCTTGTAGGGGAAATTTTTCAACCTTGAAAAGGGTTAGTACTGAACTTTTTTTATTTTTGTAGCCAATTATTCAAATCTTGAAATTTCTTTTTTTGTTTTAATAGCAAAAATTATTTTGGTTGAAAAGAAAACTTTACTTCAAAACCACTTTATTTTAACTTTTTAAACTACAGGGACGCCCAATTTAATAGACTTTGGGGGGCCCAGTAGGGTTTTTTGGGCGGTTTTTTTCGCCAAATTTAATGTGCATAATCTTAGTATAGAATGCGCCTGATTTATGAAGGGTGGCATTGAAAAGTTTGCTATGGGGCCCTGCCATTTCTAGTAACGCCCCTGATGTCACCCTGAATGTCTGTGTGGTTGTAATTTAAATCTACACTGCCCTTATAAAACAGTCATGTAGAGTGACTATAATGATCATTGTACATACTCATGTGACCTTCAGGGCTTGGTAACAGCAGGTGCTACTGGGTTTTATCAGATCCAGACTAGCTCTGCCGTGAGTTCAGGGGCTGTATTTCCCTTAAAATTGGGGCTAATATGTTCCAGTTATGGGGGAAATTCGCAAAAAAAAGTTATGTAAAAATGCCCTTGTAGGTCTTTTTGTGACATTACGGGGGGCACAATATATAAAATAATGATTCACATGGGAGATAGAGACATGGACTGTGCATCCTCATATATTCATCTAATGCTTCTCAACAATAATTTACAAAAATGAACATGAGGTTCTAATGGGTGTAGCACTGGATGGCGACCACTGCCGCAACAACAGCCACACCAGTGAGATGCACAACCGAGTGGTCCAACAACACCATTGCTGCCAGACCTAGCCCCCCTCGGCTCTGGGTCGCACCACCACACAAGCATAGGATCACAGCAACAGTGGCCACCACACGGCATCACCACCAAAAAAAGGAAAAAATAAAAAATAAAACATCCACCTAAATAAAATTTTATTGAAAAAGATCACTAACAGCACAAACCACAACTTTTAGGGCTGCCCCCAAATACCTTAAAACCTTTTATTACCTATATATAAACAACTGTAATGAAGAAGTGACATAAATATGTAACTTATTTTACCGCCACTTTTGCTGTTAAAAAGTAAATAAATAAAAAAGTGAAAAACTTTTTAATTTTTCTTATTAGTTTACTTGGCAATTTAATGTAAAAATTACATAAAAGTAAAGCCTAACTTATTATGGAAAAAAGGAGAACATTTTTTTAGAGTAACCAATGGTGAGAAAGCATCATAGCGTTCAAACCTCCGTGTAATTAAGAAAATGAAAATATGCTTGATAAGGGTAGATAAATGCAACCCTAACAATGGCAAAAGTGTCAAAAGTAATCTAAAGAATTCAAATAAATCACTGGTTTAGACTATAAAACATAACCTTTAATAATTACATTAAAATGCATACCCAAATGTTAATAAATAACTATCCTGTATCCAAATATATACGGGGCAACTGACCCTATAAACCCCTATAACTAGACTATCTGACAATATGTATGTGGGGACATTGCCCTAACAAGGACGGGCCCACCTAAAGGTCTGACTAATAAGCCCTAACACACCATATACAAGATAAAGAGGCGAATAGAGACTAGTAGTGACCCAAAAATAGTGACCCGTGACCCGACTCCACATATATGTCATTAGAAGTATAAGACAAAAGTAAAATCAAAACACTTAATGTCCCTTTCATCAATAAATGTGTTTAAAGGGTTTTGACACTGGTGAAATGGTCTCCAAATTGGCAGTGGCCACACAATATTTATCAGGTTCCAATGTATATGGAGAGCATACTCACCAGTCTTCCGACACCATACTGGTCTAGAGAGATCTATTCATTACTCACATAAAGCCAGTGGAGGTCTACGTTTTCATCCTCCCCATATTTGAGGCGTCTGAGAATTAAAAATATAATTATCAGACCCAACTGTCCAGAAAGCTAGACTTGCCAACATTCAGATACAGTAAAGGGAAGCCCAGTCAAGAACTGGTTTATTCATAGCATATATCTTTCAAGATCAAGGAGAGAAAAACATTTTAGAATAATTTCATAATTTGCCTTTCTACAGGACCGTTCTTTAGGACATGGTGAATAAATTTCCCTCCACCCCCCACAAACATGTTGCTCTATGCTGCAAAACATTGCATCACCATCAACCAGTGCCTGAATATACAAAAACTTATAACACATAGTTCTAAGTATAAAACTACTAATTATCAAATAATACCACTAGACAAAACCAGAATCCCAAGGCTAATATTATCAATAATCCTAAGACCAAATACTGCCACACCATGACCACATATCACCACCACACAGTGACTGAATAATACCTTCATACCATTACTGAATATAAACTAATATACTACAACCAATATTACCACAAAACAGTGACCATACAGTGGCATATACCAGTTGTACACAGGCAATGCAGACATATATTACCGGCATACAGTGACCATACAGTGGTAGATACCAGTTGTCCACAGGGACTCTATAAGTGATTATAGTAAAGCTACATCCAGGAATTCACAGGACACGTCTTCTCTGATGAGTCATTCTATTTCCCTTTTTTTCCTCCATCCGGTCCAGACTACCACAACGACTTCTCCTGTCCAAGACTCTTCACTGGAATTGAACAAACATCTTAGACTCCCTACTTTTCCAAAACTTCCCTACCAATTCCTACTTCTGTACAAACTACCCATCTTTAGTGCCCCAAATGGTAATAATGCCTCTCTTGTGCCTCTTACAGTAAAGTGCCCCAAAAAAGCTATGGGGCTCGCATTTGTGCAACAATTTTTAGTCATGCTTTGTGTCCCCATACAGGAAGTATTTAAATCCCCCAATATAGTATGTAGGTACACCTCCAAAACTAGGTAGGCAGATACCTTTTAGGTAGGTAGTCCACCATAAGGTAAGTGAATAGCCTCCCATGTTTTAGGTAGATTTATAGGTTCCCCAATAGGTAGGTATCTAGGTCCCCTACTAAGTAGATAGTAATATAGCCCCCCTTCCATAAGTAGGAATGTAGGTCCCTAGTATGTAGTTATATAGGCCCCTTGTAGGTAGGTACATAGACCCCTAGTCGGTAGGTAGGTATATAGGCCTCCCAAGTAGGTATATATATATATATATATATATATATATATATATATATATCCCTCTTGCAGGTCGATATAGCCCCCTGTAGGTAGATGGAGCCCCTCCTGAAGGTAAATATAGCCTTCCTGTAGGTAGATTTTCCTGTGAGGTTATTTTTGCCTATGGGCACACTTGGACTTTCTTTTATGCGCTTTAAATAAAGGATTTGATTTTTAACTACATATGTCTGGTGGAGATCGCTGCAATTCAAACTTCTTGAAAGTATCATTCAACTACGTCTTCAGCTCCGGATGGATGCGTGCTGACTCCACCTTTCACAGCTGAATATTTTGGGGTGAGCTGACCTTTCTTTTTCTTTATCTTGTCATACAGGTAGATTTAGCCACCTGAAGGTAAATGTAGCCCTCCTGTAGATAGATATAGTTCTCCTGTGGGTAGTTATAGATCCCTTGTAGGTAGACGTAACCCCCTGAAGGTAAATGTATCCCCCATGTAGCTAGATATAGCTCCCTATAGGTAAATATAGCTTTCCTGTAGGTAGATATAGGCAGGTTTAAAGGCTTTAAAAAAAAAGTACTCACCTCTCCCTCTGCTTACACTCACTCCACTCACCTCTGCTTACAAACTATGTAACCTCTCCCTGTTCCCTCTGCAGAGCCAATGTCATTACGCCATTTACACTGGGACACTGCTCCCAGCAACTCCTGGGCTTCTGGTGTCACAGTCACAGGGGGCGCCATGACACTGCTGAATCACACCCCCTGCACTGCTGATGTTTATATACAATGCTCATCGAGCGCTGTATATACAACGATCGGGAAAGCAGGAACAGTAATAAACCATCCTTGCTTTCTCCTTGAGAAGCAGCTGCTAACTCTGAACTGCTGTTTTAAAACGGTTGTGCAGAGTGAGATTCTGCTGGCCTGGTATTCTGGGCAGTAATCTTGTGAGCGGCAGTCCCATGGTGAGTGGCAACTCAGACAACTGCCCACTTTGCCCACCCATAGGAACGGATCTTTCTACAACAAATACACAAGTGTAAAAATTGCAAAAAATATTTATTGATACTAATAAAAAGAATGATTATTTCTGGCTGCAGAAGGAATTTACACATTTGAAAAACTGATCTGCATTCCACACTTTTTGGCAGGCAAAAGGGTCTTGACAACACTCTGCTTCACAGAAAATGATGCCTCCCAAGATCCTATGATACCTAGAGTCTGGTTAGAAAACGAAATTTCATTTGTTGGTTGATCTTTTACCGCTCAGTGGCAGATAACACCATTCCTACTACAGAAGTGTGTAGTGAGAGACTTCCTTTCTGACTTTCCCTTCAGTAACTAGGGAAGCTGGCTTCTGTCCAGAAGGTACTTTTTGCTGTGCTTTAACCACATCCTGCTTGCAAAATCCTCTGATTTCTCCTTGATTGTGTTGTTTTTAGCTTTTACTCTAATATCAAGGATTAAGCTGTAGTAAATAGGGTAATAGGAATGTCAATAAGGAGAAGTCAGTTGAGCACATTTACAAATATTGTCTAATACTTCAGACTAACCAGTCTAAACATGCAATATTTATCAGCAATATGATAAATCTGGTGCATGTTTAGAAGCCTTAATCTAACTTTGCACCATCTTTTAGTTGGCTCAGTTTATGCCAAAAATTGCAACAAAATTTTGTGTTCCATATTAAACCACATCCCTTTCCCCAAAAAGCCATGTCCCTTTTGTCAGATGTGGTGCAGAAGTATCTACAAACTATCTAAAATACATAATAAAAGTGGCGTAAAGCAAGTACGCCAGTATCATGACACAATTGCTATAATAAATGTGCTCTATTATGTAACATCTATGTAACATCTAGGTGGAGTCACATCCTTGAGTGTCAGCATTCTTCAGACCAATGTTGCTATGCCCCCTATTTCAACCTTAAAGGGGTTGTCCTATTTCAGACACTGATGCCATATTGCTATGATATGCCATCAATTTCAGATTGGTATGAATCACACCTCTGAGACCAACACCTATCTCGAGAATGAGCCCCAAAACCTCTCAGTTTTGAACGTAGAGGTAGTAGCATTGAAATCAATGTACGGTATGTTCTAAGTACAGTCGAGCAGTGGGAACCACACCTATCTGACAGTGATGGAACATCCAAGCTCATATGTGTAGAGTCATATACAATTAGGGAATATATATACAGTATATTTATGTGTGTGTAAATAAATATATGTATATATATATATATATATATATATGTGGATTTTTTATGTTGTATGTATATATGCATATATATACTGTACATATATTTATTTATACACACACACATATATATATATATATATATATATATAAATTTATATACACACGTATACATATACATATATATCTACAGTATATATATATATATTTAAAGGAGTTTTGCCAGGAAGTGAGTTCCTTACCTTCTTATCAGCTCAGGGGAGAATATACACAAATCATGCTGAGTCATGAACGTTGCAGGGGTGAGAGGGAGCGGGTGAGCAGAGAGTGAGGAAGAAGGGAGCGTCTCAAAAGTTTTCTCAAATAATAACATTACAACAGTGAATTCTCTATACAGTAGACAGACTCATACACTGCACATTTCTCCCCAGCCCCTTGAAAGCTCTTTCGTGTTCCCTGTCATCAGATTAGAAGTGCAAACACGCAAGCTCCTGGTCGTGTCTAATGTAAACTTTTAAGTAACTAAGGGCATGTAAAGAAAGCTCTAGCTGTCACAGGCTTCACTTTTTGTAATCACATATATTTAGAAAAGTAATTAAATACCCATTTTGGAGGATCCCACGTCAACATTACATCGAGGCAAAACCCCTTTAATATCTCTATATTATAGCGATAAGCATAAGCTAACAAAAACAGTGACTAGCATACAAGTTTATACAATGTTATTTGAAGGATGCTTTCACACAAGTTTTTTTTTTTTTTTTTAAATAATGCCACTCCAAGTGCCATTTTTGAGTCAAAGATAGAAGTAGACAAAGGGAATGGGAAATATAAAGAGAGGAGTTAAGCTTCTTCTTCCTGCTGGATCCACTTCTGGCTTTGGCTCTGAAAATTGCAATTGAAATAAAAAAAAAAAACTCTGTGTGTGAAACCATAAAATAAAATTGGGAAATCATATTTCCATCACTGGTGGGTTGTATTAATATACAAAATAATCTATTTATATAGCTCTAAATACAATAAATCAACACATATTAGCAGTAATAATTATGGTAACTGTGAAAGCAACATATGGTCCATGATGTTAATTAGAACCTAAAACAATACCTTAGGTTATTTCATCTACTCTCATACATATAATATTACAGGAAAACACCCAAATATACACTAACAGATGTTACCTCTAGCCCAAGCATGCCAATGGTTCAACCCAAGAAGTAATGTATTAATGTATGAACTAAATAACTGATGTGAAGTCATAATGGCCTAGGGCTTAATGACCAGGTTATGCTGTGGTCAAGGTTCTTCCCATATTCAGAAGAGGTTGATGGATGAAATGTTAGGCTGGTTATATAGAAACAATCCATTACATCAGTTACAATAAAAAAATCTCTAGACACGGGCTGGCATATGAGAAGTTTAGCTCCAATGTGGAACACCCAAGAGGGTAATAGGTCTGTATATGCAGATTTACCAGATTCTTATCTGTTGTAACTATGCAACAAACCCTCCAGAATCATGGACCATGTTCATGTGCATGGTCTCCTAAGGGTATATTCACATGCTGCACATTTTAGGAAGACATTTCTGTGAACAAAATTCAGGTCCATATACCAGACCGGTAGTATATAAGCTACCATATACCAGAATGGGCTTATTTTGGAAACGAACACATTAATTTCTGCAAGCCCCATTCAGACGGATGGAACAGAAATCTCTGCAACAAATCTGTCACATGTAAATACACTATTAGGACATGTCCCCACGGCAAGGGTTTGCCGCCGGGTTTTCAGACGGTTTGCGGCTTTGCAGACCGTCTGAAAAACCGGCCGCAAACGAGCACAATGGGCTTCTACGGAAAACCCGTGCAGCAGTCCTCACTGCACGGGGTTTCCGCCCGGTGGTTTTTCCGCCCGTGGGCCGCCAGAAAACCATTGAACATGCACATTCTTCCGTCCAGTTTTCGCTCATCGCGGAGAAAAACCGGCCCCTCCCCCCCGGCCGGTATTTGTCCTCTGCCATGGGGACGCGCCCTTAAAGATTAGAAGACTGTTTTAAGAAAATGGGAGGCCTAGGCAAGCAAGCTGTATGAATATGAAGACAAAGCGCATGTTAGTGTGTAAGAAAGGGGGAGCATTTGGACAATTAGAGAAGAAGCATAATGGGTAGCAGGCCCGGACTGGCCATAGGGCAAACCGGGCATTTGCCCGGCGGGCCGCTGGGGTCCTGGCCGCAGGGCCGGCTCGGGGCGCCCGCCTGGGGGTCGGTGTTTCCCCCCGGCGGGCCCCGAGTGACGCGCACGCACAGGGGCCGCAATGGTCGCATATGCGAACAGCCCCCTGTGCCAGGGGCCGGCAGGCCCCTCGCTGCACGGCCGGGTCACTGACCCAGCCATGCAGCCACCATGGCCGCCGCCCGACCGCCCCGGTGCAGGCTGGCAGCCGAGGCTGAACATCTGGGATCTATTGATCCCGTTCTGTCAGCTCCCAGGAGGGGCCGCGGGGCAGGCGCGGGGATGTGATGACGTCATCACGCCCCTGCTCCGCGGCCCCCACTCGGGTGGAAAGCGGCCGCTCCGACGGACGTGGAGAAGAGGATGGAAACCAGGTGAGTAAGAGTTTTATTGTTTTTTAAACTACTTACTGCTTCTGCCTAGCCCGAATACTGCCCTGCCTAGCCCCTATACTGCCCCTCCTACCCTATATTGGGCCCTTGCCTACCCTATATACTGCCCCTGCCTAGCCTGTATACTGCCCCTGCCCCACCCTGTATACTGCCCCATGCCTAGCCTTTTATACTTTCCCCTGCCTACCCCTTTTATACTGCCCCTGCCTAGCCTGTATACTGCCCTGCCTCCCCTATATACTGCCCCTGCCTAGCCTGTATACTGCCTCTGCCTAGCCTGTATACTGCCCCTGCCTACCCTATAAAACTGCCCCTTGCCTACCCCCGTATCTGGGCCTCTGCATAGCCTGTATACTGCCTCTGCCTCCCTATATACTGCCCCTGCCTAGCCTGAGACTGCCTCTGCCTACCCTATTTCTGCCCTGCCTACCCTATATAGTGCCCCTGCCTAGCCTGTATACTTGCCCCCTGCCCCACCCTATATACTGCCCCTGCCATACCTGTATACTGCCTTGCCTAGCCTGTATACTGCCTCTGCCCCCCCTATATACTGCCCCTGCCTAGCCTGTTTTACTGCCTCTGCCAAACCTAAAATACTCCTCTAAACCCAGCCTGTATAACTGCCCCTGCCTACCCTATATAACTGGCCCCTGCCTAGCCGTATACTGCCTCTGCCTAGCCTGTATACTGCCACTGCCTCCCATATATTACTGCCCCTGCCTAGCCTGTAATAAATGCCTCTGCCTGCCTATATACTGCCTCTGCCTAGCCAGAATACTGCCTCTGCCTAGCCTGTTATACTGCCCCCTGTCAACCTCCCCCATATACTGCCCCTGCCTATCCTGTATACTGCCTCTGCCTACCCTGTATACTGCCTCTGCCTAGCCTATATACTGCCTCTGCCTAGCCTGCATACTGCCCCTGGCTACCCTATATACTGCCTCTGCCTAGCCTGTATACTGCCCCTGCCTACCCTATATACTGCCCCTGCCTAGCCTGTATACTGCCCCCTTTCCTCCCCCATATACGCCCTTACCTAGCCTGTATACTGCCTCTGCCTAGCCTGTATACTGCCCCTGCCTAAACTATTATACTGCCCCGGCCTAGCTGTATACTGCCTCTGCCTAGCCTGTTACTACCTCTGCCTACCCTATATAAATGCCCCTGCCTAGCCTATATAAATGCCCCTGCCTAGCCTGTATACTGCCCCTGCCTAGCCTTATAAATGCCCCTGCCTACCCATATACTGTCCCTGCCTAGCCTGTATAAATGCCTCTGCCTAGCCTGTATACTGCCCCTGCCTAGCCTGTATACTGCCTCGCCTCCCTATATACTGCCCCTGCCTAGCCTGTATACTGCCTCTGCCTCCCTTATATACTTTTCCCCTGCCTAGCCTGTATACTGCCTCTGCCTAGCCTGTATACTGCCTCTGCTTCCCTATATACTGCCACTGCCTAGCCTGTATACTGCCTCTGCCTCCCCTTTTTACTGCCCCTGCCTAGCCTGTATACTGCCACTGCCTAGCCTGTATACTGCCTCAGCCTAGCCTGTATACCCGCCTCTGCCTAGCCTGGGATACTGCCCTGCCTGCCCATATACTGCCCAGCCTTTTATACTGCTCTGCCTACCTGTATACTGCCTCTACCTAGCCTGTATACTGCCCTTAGCCCATATACTGCCTCTGCCTAGCCTGTATACTGCCTCTGCCTAGCCTATCATCTGCCCCAGCCTGTATACTGCCTCTGCCTAGCCTGTATACTGCCTAGCCTGTATACTGCCTAGCCTATATACTGCCCCTGCCTAGCCTATATACTGCCCCTGCCTGCCTCTAAGTGGCCCTGCCCGGCTATATACTTTCCCTTTTCCCTGGTGATATACTGCCCCTGCCTATCTATATACTGCCCCTGCCTGGCTATATACTGCCCCTGCCTGCCTCTAAGTGGCCCTGCCTGGCTATTTACTGCCCCTGCCTGGCTATATACTGCCCCTGCCTACCTCTAAGTGGACCTGCCTGCTATATACTGCCCCTGACTAAACCCCTAAAAGTTGGCCCGCCTGGCTATATACTGCCCCTGTCTACCTCTAAGTGGCCCTGCTGGCTATATACTGCCCCTGCCTACCTCTAAGTGGCCCTGCCTGGCTATATACTGCCCCTGCCTACCTCTAAGTGGCCCTGCCCGGCTATATACTGCCCTGCCTACCTCTAAGTGGACCTGCCTGGCTATATACTGCCCCTGCCTGCCTCTAAGTGGCCGTTCCTGGCTATATACTGCCCCATGCCTTCCTCTAAGTGGCCCTGCCTGGTTATATAATGCCCCTGCCTCCCCTATAAGTTTGGGCCCCGCCTGCCTACTTACTGGCCCAGCACCTGGCTACATACTGGCCCTGACTGCAAATTTGCTGCCCCATGGCCCTACCTGGCTAATTACTGGTCCAAACCCGGGTAATTACTGGGGGCAGCCCCCAGCTTCCTGGCTAGTTACTGAGGGCAGCCCCAGCCACCTGGCTAGCTACTGGGGGCAGCCCTTGCTACCTGGCTAGTTACAGGGGTAGGCCCTGTCTACCTACCAAATTAATGGAGGAAGGCTCTGTTTATCTACCTAATGGGGGTCTACCTATTTACCTGCCACTTTTTTAATTTCTATTTTTTAGGGTCTAACATACGCTGTTTGGGGAATTGATAGGAAAGTGCTGGAAGAGAGAGGAGTTTTAAGATGTATTTGTTGTAATTCTACAGGGATGAGTTAGTGACCACTAGAAGAAGAACATTGCATTCGTACCGGACAGAGAAAGAAATGGAAGGGAACGACTCTCAGGGAAGACGTCATGGAGGTTTGAGCCAGAAGAGAAAAGGAAAAAGAGAACAACTCCCCCCAGAGATTTACGTCTTCTGTGAGTCTCTTTCTGTCAGGGGGTAAGTTTACTTCTGTGTTGAATCAGTGCTGTGTTCATTTTGATGGTGACCTGACTACTGGGGATGTGATTGGGGGTGGTTTGGGAGGTTATATTGGTGATTGTAGTGTCAGTGTGGGCTTGTCCCAGATTGTAAAGCAAGTGCACACCTGACTCTGTGATGAGGGGTTTCTCTGCACCACTGTTTCTTTCTTGCTTGTGTTTAGGGGACTCTTTTGGTGCATTTTTTGATGGTTTTTTTGTGCAGAAATGTACAGCATTAACTGCTCTGCCTTTCTGCACAAAATCGCAGCAATAATGCATCAAAAACGCTCCGTGTGAAAGCACCTTTATAGTGTAGGATATTTTAGAAAGTAGCGATGTGCGAGAACAAGGGAAATTTTTTAAGCGGATATTGTATGTGGGCTGCTGGGGGATTGATGCCAGGGCTGATTTTTATTCCCAGTCCGGCCCTGATGGGTAGTCTGACAATGTGAGAAAAATCTGTATTGAAGAGAGAGGGCACAAAAGTAGGAGTACCTAATAAGCAGTCTGAGAAAAAAAAGTAGAGGGGGGGGAGCTTTCGGGTTTTTGGGGACGGGGCATAGAACAAGCTGGGGTAAAAAACAGAGGGCCCAGGGGGAAAAGGTCGATGTTTAAAAATTGATGGGAAAAAAGGGGAAAAAATAAAAAGTGCTAGGAGGGGGGAAAAAAGTGAAAAAAAGGGAAACCCACAGAATAATATGAAAAATTTAATATTATTTCTAAATAAAGTATTTTTAAAACCCTTTAGATATCACAGGGGGATTATAGCCCCAAAAAAGGGTTTTGGAAAAAGGGGAGGAGACTCCCCTTTGTTGCAAATTCCCTGTTCACAAATGTGATAAAATGTGTTGCTAGGGTTTCCATGCCCTTTTGGGGAAGATTCCCGGTAAAATTTTTACCAGGCAGGCAATAATGTTTCACTAAAATAAAGGGGTTAAGAAAAAATTGTGGGGAAAAAAAAGGGACCCCCTTTAAAACATGTTATTGAACATACTGGGTAAAAAAATGAAAATTTTTTGTTTTTTCCCCTCTCTACCCCTCCAGAAAAAGAATAACAAAACTTGATCCAATGTACCCAAAGATACTAAGAAAACTACATCTTGTCCTGCAGAAAATGAAACACCAATGCTAAATTAACAAAAAAAATTTTTTTTTTTTTAGAGCACAAACAAAATAAAACACAAGAAAGCACTTTTTTTTTATGCGGCAAAAAAAATTTTAAAAAACAAAAGGGTAAAATTTGGCCTTTCTGTTCCACCCCAGAAGGAGTTAATAAAGTTAATCAATAAGATGTATGTACCTTAATTTTGGTTTGTCACAAAAAAAAAACATAACTCTTTAAAAAAAAAGAAAAAAAAATAACCCCTTTTTAACAGTAAAATTGATAGAAAAAAATTTTATGGATTTTGGAAAGCAACAATGAAAAAAAAAAAGAACCACACGCACACACTTACCAAAAAAAAAGAAAAAAGCCCTTTTGAGAGTTTAAAACCCTTTTTACGAAGAGTTTGGGGGGTACTTGCTTTGATCTTAGTTTTTAATCAATATACTATTGGTGATACAGGTATTTCCCACCCTTGTCCTTTTAAAACTTTAAACAGGGCATTGCTGCATTATCTTGTATTGCTGCTACTGAAAAAACTATAATTACAGTATATGTAAACATTACAGCAGCTGTCATGCAAGTGCAAAAACCCTTTTAAAAATCCTTTAAAATTTTTTAATGAACATTTTTTCCTTTTACTATAACTGTGTTTTTTTTGTTTTATTACACTAAGATTTTTTAAATTTACAAGACAACATATTTGCCGGAGCTCCTGTTGAAGACTCTGCTTCCTCTCTCCAGAATTACAAGTACTATAATTACAAGTAAAATTACAGTATATGTAAACATAACAGCAGCTATCACGCAAGTGCTGCCGACCTTTCAATTCATTAAATTGTAATGTACATTTATCCTTACTATAACTGCTTATCATGATTTTTTTACAGGAGGGGTTGTTAAGTTTAAGACACATATTTCCCGGACCCACCTGTTGAAGACTCTGCTTCCTATCTCAAGAACTTGTGGGAAGGAGGAAAAGTCCCTAATTTCCTCAGGAAGTGAACGACTTCTGGCAAGCCAAAGATTCCCTGATCCATTAACAAATTAAAAAGAAAATTTTCCTATTGTTTCACATAGAAAAAAACCTCAGATGTGGGGGAAACAGTTGAAAAATTTTGGGGAATGTTCAATTTAAAATTTAAAAAAAAGTTAAGTTCGAGTTGAACTTCTCGATTTTTTAGAACTTGAGCCGAACCAAGCTTTTTACGGTTCGTTTGAGTAAAATTCGCGTTTGACACATGCGCTTGGGAAAAGCCATTTTTGTTTATTTTTTTTGCTGCTTCCTGGCCCCTTTTGCCCGGGCCAAACCAACCCGTGAGAGCACCCGAGGAGTTTTCAAAAACTTTATCACTGAGGGTGTAGGCTGCTAAAATCACATGCCATGTTTTTTGTATTTCACTGTATTTTCCCTTTTGAACGCCCCTTTTCCAGTTCACTCTTTTGTAATGAACGGAATGCTTCTGTCTGCTTGCTTTCTGCATGCGGGGACATGGGTTTCAGTGATTTTTTGGAAAGGGAAAAATGTTATTTAGATTTGTTTTGGGGGGGGACAGCAAGCTTAGGGGAAACATACACAGCCCAAAAAATTTGGGAGTTTTTTTTATTGCTGATTGCTTTTTTCCCCCTTTTATTCTGAGGGGCCCAAAAGTTCCCCTTTCTGCTCTTTTGGGGGTCCCGCTATTGCAAGAACATTTCCGTTTTGAAAATCTCCCATAGAAAAAAAAATTTTTTCAAAAATTTTTAATTTTTTTTTCTTGGTGAATTTTTTTGAGTGCCCAAAAATTCAAATTTTTTCTGTTTTGGGGGGTACAGCCCAGGGCAGAAGACACCGTTAGAAATTACTTTTTGGAAAAAAAAACTATTTCAAAAAAATGTTTGCTTGCTGCAAATTTTTGGGATTGAAGAAAAGTTTTTTTTTCAGTACCCGGGGGTAGAGTTTTGGGAAAAAAAGCCATTAAACCCAAAATTTTCCCAAAAGAAATAAAAATTTTAAAAAACTGTTTGCTTGCTGCAATTATTAGGGGTTTAAAAAAAGTTTATTTTTTCAGTTTTTGGGGGGGTAGAGTTTTGCATAAAAGGGCCATTTAAAAAAATCTCCCATAGAAAAAAAACTATTTCAAAAACGGGGGTTTCTTGGGTTGGGAAATTTTAAAAGTGCCCAAAAGTTAATTTTTTCTGTTTGTGCGGTACCGCTAGTGCAGAAACACCCTTAGCAAATTTTTCCTATAGAAAGAAAAAATATTTCAAATATGTTTTCTTGCTGGGAAATTTTTGGGGTTGAAAAAAACTTTATTTTTCCCTTGTTGGTGGGTAAGTTTTTGCTTTTAAAAAGACCGGGTTTAAAAAATCTTTTTTTTCCCTTTTTTTTTTGTTTATCTTTTTTAACATGGAGAGAAAATAGAGGTGGTAAGGGAGCAAGGGGGGGGCGTAGGGAAAATTTGGGGCTAGAGGTAGAGGGCAAGGCACTCCCTTTCCCGTTTCTCTGGACAACACACAAACGAGGGAAAATCGTTGCCCAAAACGCAGGACCATAAAGGGTTTTCATCGCTTGGTCGGTTCCCCTGGGGCCCCTTTTAATTAATGAAAAACGTCGCCAATTGTTCTTTTAGTGGTTAAAAACACCCCCGCATCCAGCGGTTTTTTCCTCCTCTTCCTCCCCAGGTTTACAGGCCCCAAAGTCATCATCTTTAATCAAACCCGAAGAAAAAAGGGGCCCCAAAAGTTAAACCCCAATTTTACAGACCCCTTCTAGATAATCCCAAAAAAAATTTTGAAGGCTCTTTGATAACACAATGCAAATTGGGTCAGAAGGAATTTTTAAAAGACAAAGGCAAAGGGGGATGATTTTGCCCCGCTCAGTGCCCAATCCTGTTTCCCCAGAGGAAGAGAAGGAAGCTGGTCCCTTTGGGAGAAATTTCGATGTCGCGGTTTCCTCGCAGTGCCCGTGGTTATAGCCCCCAGCTTGGGGGATGTAGACTTTTCAGGAAAAAGGAAGTCAACCCGGTTTAAGTTTATGACATTGCGGATCCAACATGGTCTTTTTTAAGCAGAGCTGGCCCGCGCCTTTTAGTGGAGGAGGGGGCATGGGGTAGTGTCAGTGTGGGTCCGGCCTAAGAAAGGGAGAGGGTGGGGCGACAAGTCCCCCTGGAACCCTTTTTTCCGCCAGCCCCTGTTAAAGGGGGCGCGGGAACACCCCCGGGTTTTAGGTTTTCAAAAGTTAAAAAGGTCCCGGGCCCTTTGGGGGCCTGGGCCCTTTTTCGATTTAAGCTTTTAAGGGTTCTCCCAAATGGGCATCATATGCCAGATTTGCTTTTAACGCATCTGTTTGGGGGAAAGATATAAAAAAAGTTTTTAAACACTACAAGATGAACAGGCCCCTTTCATGTTTAAAAATGAATTGTGTGGAAGAGTCCCCTTGAAAAAAAAAAGGCCACCCCAGGTTTTCCCCCGGGCCCCCAAACCCCCGTGACATATTTGCCCCCTCCCACCAAGCGGGGGCCCCCTTTCTACTGATGTGCCGGGGGGTATGAACAAGCCCCCATCTCCAGTCCCGGGGCAATGTCGGCGATTACCACCATCGCGACAGCTTACACCTTCCCCTTCCAATAGTGTGGCCCGGGTTTCCGCAGCCAGTCCCGGAAAACCAGCCCTTTTGTTACCAGGGGGGGAGCAGAAGAAATGCTTTTTTCCCCCAATTAAACCCAAGTGAAAAGCCTGAATGTTGGCAAATTTCCAAGCTGTTGGGCCCTTTGGGAAAAGTTGCCATTTTTTGCCTTTGGGGGCACAGATGGGGTTCCCGCCAAAATCATGGCCCCCGGAAAACCCCCCAAAATAAAATGCCCGAAAAGCATTTCTTCAACAGAAAAGCTGTTCCTGCCTGACTAGTCAAAATTGCTGAAAAAATTTTTCCGGGGAATTGGTGATCGTGTCCACCAAAGTCCTCTCCCTGCAGGAAAATGGGTAGTAAGAACGGTCAAGGGGTGTTACATCTCACTGATGGATGACAGTTCCTCTGTTGATGTGTCTCGGCTGACACTCTTCCACGCTGCAGGGATGGTGCAGAGTCCAGATCCCCAACCTCGACGGGTTCTATTACATGCCAAGAGAAACTAGACCGTTCTCAAATTAATTTGTCTTGGAGACTGTCAACACACACAGGTCAAGAGCTGTGGACAGCTCTGCAAACTCAGACCGACCAGTGGCCGGGTGTTAAGAACCTGGCTCCGGCAAGGATTGGAGTTAGACAACGGAAAATCTCCTGCTCCGCCCTGAGGAGCGTAGACTTACCACAATCCCTTGCCCTGGCACACGTCATGAACCTGTTAGTGCAAATTTCCAGCGCCTACCAGGGATCTTGACTGTCTGCTGATGAAGCCCGAGGTCTAGCTCACACTTCCGCGGTCGCCAACACCTGCTGTCAGCAGACTGGCAACAGTGCAGTATCACCTGGCCTCCCCGTCATACCGTCTCATGTGTGATGTGGCAACACGCTGGAATTCCACCCTCCACATGCTCCAGCGATTGTGCCAGCAGTGTAATGTCATTATACGATATGAAGTGTCGCATGGCCTGATTAGCAGTGTTGCAGACCTCGGGTTGTTGTTGACCCATAAGAGTGAGGCAGTGAACGGATCTCTGCACATCCTTGAACAGATTTGGAAGAGGCCCACCAAAATGAGTCACTTCATGATTAGGGCATTGTCAGCATGAACCCACTGTGTAATTTTTACTGGAACAAGCATTAGGCACTACACTGTGGCACAGTTCCAGCAGTGATGGAGGAAGAGGAAGAACGGACACAGAGCTTACTCACCGAGATGTAGGGACCCGCCTGTTTCCCAATTGTATAGGTCATCCTTTAGGCAAGTGGTTCTAGGTCGCAGGCAAGTGCAGGATGGCATTCAGCTCAAAAAGTATAGCGCATGAGGCCTAGCCAGGGCTCTGTGACAGTCAGGATGATGGCATTGGAGAGATGAGGAGGCAGGGTGGACACCACCGATACTGATTACTCTTCAGTAGTAAGAGGCTGGCACAATTTTACAGGAGGAGAGAGGAAGAGGAGGAAGATCCCGTTAAGTGCCCCTTGACCCCGTGGCTTTGGAAGATCCTGCACGCATCTCACGCATAGTGCTTGATGCCTACATTACCTGCAAAACATATCCACGCATCAAGCAATAAAAATAAACAGTGATTACTGTGGCCCACCCCCTTGATCCCCGTAACAAAACAAAAGTGGGCCAATTACCTTCCACCACACATCAGTATGCAGAATCAAACATCTGTTCTCTTCTTCATATTCTATTGGCACATGGAACAACATCAGCAACGCGAGCAGTAGAATGGCAAGTAGCCGCAAAAAAAAACATAGCCCAGCAGCAGGCATGTGGCAAACCCTACTGGGTACATGTTGCAATCCATTACCACCTCACCACTACTGCAAGTATGCAGCATTCAGACAACACAGAGACCGCTTAAGACTATGGTCCCTGACTACCTGCGCTCAACACACCGATGTTTTTGGACTTAATCCTTGGCCCATTCAACTCTGGGAGTCCAAACTGGATGAATGAATGGCCTGAGCTTTGACACGCTAAAAGTTTTATCCTGCCGCAGCCAGCGTTATCTCGGAATGCAACATTCAGCACAGCTTGGTATAATTGACAATTGCAATACTGACTAGTAAACTGTAGCACGTCTAAGTTCTTGACAGTTGGTACGGAAAGTATTCAGACCCCTTTAAATGTTTTCACTTTCTTTCATTCAGCCATTGATAAGATCCAAAAAGTTAATTTTTTGGCCTGATTAATGACACTTTGCATCCATCTTGAAAGAAAAAAAACTGAAAATGTAATATTTTTGCAAATTTATTAAACAAGAAAAATTTCCTGTGCAGAAACCTGTCCGGTTCCACTAGATTAGATGGCAGTACCATTGATGGCAGCGAGAACATGGCAATGGGGAAAAGCCAGGTTCCTATTCAATTAATAAGATGCATACCATTGTGGCAGCGAGAACCTGCAATGGGAACAATGAGGTTCCATTCCACTAGTTACTCGCAGTACTATGAGTGGCAAGCGAGGAACAATGCAACTAGGGAAACAAGCCAGTTCCCACTAGATAGACACGCAGTACCATTGTGGCACGAAAACATGGCAATGGGAACACAGTTCCCATTCACTAGATTAGACAGCATACCTTGTGGCAGCGAGAACAGACATTGGGGAACATGCAATGTCGAGCGAGCAATTCTCGTTCAACTCAATTAGACGCAGTACCATGGTGCAGACAACAAAATTGGGAACAGCCTGTTCCCGGTTCCACTAGATTTTACGACATACCATTGTGACAAGCGAGAACATTGGCAATGGGTACAGCCATGTCTGTCCTCAGATTAATGGCAGACTTGTGCAACGAAACATGACAATGGGAACACCAGGTTCCGGTTTCCGCTAGATGAGACGCATATCATTGTGGGCAGTAGAAACAGTGCCATGGGGCCGCCAGGTTCCATTCAACTTGATTAGATGGCATACCATTGTGGCCAGTGAGAACTTGGCAATGGGTAATAGCCAGGTACCTGGTTAACTAGATTAGAACGGCAGTCCATAGGTGGCAGGCGAGAACATGCCAGTGGGGAAATGAAGTTCCATTCCACTAGATTAAATGGCATACATAGGTGGCAGCGAGAACATGCAATGGGGAACAGCCAGTTCCGGTTTAACTAGATTAGAGCGGCATGCCATTGGTGGCAGCGAGAACATGCCAATGGGGACCAGTGAGGTTGCAGTTCGACTAGATTAGACGGCAGCACCATTGCTGGCAGCGAGAACATGGCAATAGGGAACATCCAGGTCCCGGTTCAACTAGATTAGATGGCAGTAGCATTGACGGCAGTGAGAACATGGCAATGGGGTACAGCTAGGGTCCGATAAAATTAGATTAGACGGCAGTACCATTGTTGGCAGGACAGGTTTCTGCACAGGAAGGAACCTGGCAGATATTTTCTTCTGCTAAAATGATTATCCCCATGACAAAACAAGCAGACTTTTCTATTAAGGTATTTTAAACATTTTTGTTGTGTGTGTGTGTTTTTTTTTTTTTTTTGTTGTTTTTTGTGTGGGTGTTTGTTTTTTTTTTGTTTTTTTTGTTGTGTTGTGTGTGTTGGTTTTTGTTTTTCTGGCATTAGACATATAAGACATTATGTATTTAACTTTTCTTCTTTTCCTGGAGAACCCCTTTAACTTAATATTTTGCTGCACAACCTTTTGAGGCAAATTACTGCAAACAAACGATTTCTGTGACTCTCAATGAGACTTCTGCACTGTCCACAGGTATTTGTCCCTTTCTTTAAGAGAAAACTGCTCCTGCTGTCTCAGGTTTGAGGTGCCTTCTCCAGACTGTATGTTTCAGCTCCTTCTATAGATGTTCAATAGATTTAAGATCAGGAAGCAATTCAGATATTCCAATGCTTTGCTCTCCAATCCTCTCTTGGATGTTTCAGCTTCTGGTTTTGGGTCATTATCCTGTTGGAAGACCCATAACCTACAACCTGGATACCAAAGCTTTCTAATACTGGAGAGCACATTACACTCCAGAATGCCTTGATAATCTTGATATTTCATTGTACTCTGCACAGATTCGAGACACCCTGTGCCAGAAGCAGCTACAAAACATAACTGAGCTTCCTCTATGTTTCAATGTAGGTACAATGGGACATATTTATTAAGGTAGTTGTGGTAGAATTCTGGCACAATTTGCGCCAAAAAATAATGTCATACATTCTTTGCACCACATTTATTATATGTTTCAGACGGTTTCTAGACAC
Organism: Phyllomedusa bahiana; assembly: GCA_025379985.1. Lineage (NCBI taxonomy): Eukaryota > Metazoa > Chordata > Amphibia > Anura > Hylidae > Phyllomedusa > Phyllomedusa bahiana. Next base: position 28,904 of record JAODAL010007819.1, on the reverse strand, counting down.
GTCTGCACTTAGTCTGTCAAAGGGGGCATAGTCTTGGTAAAAGGCTTCACATGGAAAGTGGCATGGCTTAATGTGTGCCAAAAATGCGCCAAAATGTTAGTTTTGTTAGTGGCATAAAAGTAAGCCAACTTATTAGTGGTATAAATTAGACTATAACAGTTTAACCTGACCAAGAATATCATACTTATGATAAATGTGTTGCATTGTAAAACTGTCTAGTCTAACTTAAAACTGTCTTACAGTTAGACACTATTGATAAATGTGTCCCAATGTTCTTTTTTATCGCATGCTTCACTTTTGTGTTTGTGAACATAGTCTGTGACTTGCCAAAAATCTCCAGTTTTGTCTCATCTGCCCAAGGGACATTCTTCCAGTAGCTTTGTGACTTTAGAATTTGCCAAAATACATATTGACGTCTTGATTTTTTATTATTTGTTTTTAACAGTGAAAAAAGAAAAAAATTAACCACTCACCAATGCCATGATCCAAATGGAGCATGGTGTGAATATAGCCCATAAATCCAACCGATAGAAACAACATGTGCACCTGCTGCACTTAAGAATACAGAAGAATAAAACTTCAATTTTTATTGCTGTATTTAAAAATATAGACATATGGACAAACACAGCCGCCATCGTGTGAGAGGTGTCAGCATCACTCCAACACGTTGTGCATATCTCCAGCTGACACATTTCGGACAACTAGGTCATTAGTTGTAGTCTGAATAGCACACTGAGTGAGATGTCTTAGATAGCATACACATGTTCAATTAAATGCATACATAGTGACAGAGTGTTTGTTAACCCATTCATTGTGCATATAATAAAAATATCCTCTTAAAAACAAACTTAATATTAATGGAAGATGTCCTGTATTACATTTAGACCTGTGGGAATCCTGGTGTCCAGTTGAAATATCCAACTAAATTCCCTATTTAGCATTTTTTTATGTAAATCTCCCCCTCTAGGAGATTGTGTTACTTTCTCAATACCAGAGAAAGTCAGAGCACTGGTATCCCGTGCATGAAATACTGAAAATGACACGACACAGTAGAAATGCCAACGGTGTTAGTTTTCTTGGTATCAGAAAGATGTCGCCTTATTCTAATTCTAATTTTAAGTGGTCCTGTGCTGCAGCCTATATACTGAATTCTACGTGATTTACAATTAATCAGATACACCACATATTTTCTATTACAATTTACATTTGATCTAATAGAAAAGGATTGACCATTAGAATAGAATGCAAATGATTCAGTATTTTTTTGCACTGCTGACAGCCAGTACATCTAAGATGTCCGTAACAGAAAAATCCATTATTTTAAACCAAGAATCTTGTGTCTCTCCAGGAATACTAAATAGACTAAAGGATAGAACATTACCAAAAGTAGGGGCTCTTTTAGAAACAAAGGGCAACATGTATGAACAGGGCTGCACTTGTTCTATAAATGTAAGAACAGTCGCATTCCAAACTTTGTTGCGATAAGCATCTGCGCAACACATTTGATGCGCCAAAGATTTGGGGCGTTCTGGGGGCGTCACACCATATTCATAGAAGTAGACACATTTATGAATCTGTGACGCCAAACCTAGCACATAACAAACAACCAGACCAAGTTAAAGTGTTCTGCCTGACCAGACTTGTCCGTATGCACACAAGAAGCCCCCTTATGTATGACCTGCAGAAGAACAGGTTCATACATTCTGGAGCATTCTACACCGCTTTAAAGTGATTTAGAACTGGCCTATCAGCGCCAAAGTTCATGCATGTCTCCCAAAGTGTACATTAGATTATAATACAGTCTGTAACTCCTATGAAACAAAGAAAAAAGGCAGATGTTTCTTAACAATTGCAACAATTTGTTTGTACTGTGGACTGAAGGTAGTAGAAAACACAATATTATTAGATTTCTGTAATATTCTGGGTTCATTTTCCAATAATAATTCCTTGTTATCATGTGTACTTATTTTAAATGTAGCTGTCTCCAAATGGAATATTAGCTACAACATATCGGGGATGACAAGAGTTGGCCAAGAGTATAGTATTCCTGGCCATCTCTTTCCTAAATGATTTCATAGTAACCTTAGATCCTGCCAATCCCTCTAACGTAGCATCCAAATACTTAATATGATGTATATGATGTTCATGAGTAACCCATACATTTAATTGGTTAGTATTGTTATAGTTTTGGAGGTTGTTGTGTGTGTGTTCGGTAGAAAAGGTCCACCACTGACACATTTCCTTCCTACACCAGAAGCAGATTGTCTATATAGCGATCATGCCACCTAATGTGGGGAGAAAAGGGATTGTCATCAGTGAACAAAAAAATTCTCCTCCCATATAAATTTTAGTAAGTGAGGGGGAGAAACAAGCTCCCATGGACGCTCTCCTTCGTTGCAAAAATCTAATGAAAAAATGATGTCCTAATAAATAGTGAACCGTATCCACAAGCAAATCACGCTTGGATTGTGTATATGAACTATGATGATCCAAAAAATATTTGAAAGCCAAAATAGCCTGTTGATGAGGGATGCTCGATATAGAGTGACAACGTCCCAAGTTAACCAACTGGTATCATTATCCCATGTGAACTGCTCAATTGCCATGATTAAATGTTTGATGTCCCTAATGTACCCCGGGACCTGGGTGACTAAAGGTTGAAGCTGATAGTCAACCCATTCCAGCTACAATGGGAAAAAAAACACTGAGGGGAAACCACCCTTGTGAATTTTTGGTAAGGAATGATAGATGGCAGCTATGGGATTTTCTCTGAAAAAATGTCCGCTAAATTGGACTTGATGACACCATTCTGTACTCCTTGCTGTAAAATACATTTTAGCTTTAAAATAAATTCAGGAGTCGGCTCTCTCTGGAGTGGCAGAAAGGTATTTTTTCTCCTATATAACTCCGTATTAAAATGCCAACTGCCCGACCAGTGGCGGCTGTTCTAATGGGATTTCCTTTATTTTTTTGTGCAGTTTCATTTAATAGCCCTCCTTTAACCTGGAGAGAGATTATCCTTGATGTGGGAACCCCTGATTTATATAATCCATTGAGATCCTTCCCTGCTTTATCCTGAAATACATCTAAATTACTTAGTCTAGACTGTACCGGGTACAATCCAGGGTTCCCCATGTGATATTCTCTAGCAAAATCATCACATTCTACACTAGAATAATCTGTTAAGGAACGTAATTGTCCACACTCTGTAATTCCTGAAAAGTAAAGCTGGAACTTGTATATTCCACTCCCATCATTCCAGAATTTATCTCCAAAAATCTTGTTGGTGTATCAATACCAGCAGACAATTCAGACCGGTTTTCAACAGTTGTTTAACCCTGGGTCGTCTTCTATTAAGTTCACTTTGGTTACAATTTCTATTATCCGTCTCTTCAGTTTTTCATCAATTTTCCTCTTGTGGCCATATTCAGGATGGTTGGCTACTGTCCCATAGACCTTAAACTTTGGAAATTAATGGTCTTATTACCTTTACCTTTAATATATTTGTATATAATTTTCTTTCTAATCTCTTGAGACAACTCTCTCCTTAGCTAGCTACCTTTTTATGTTCATTGTTCTACACATCATAATATTGACACCAAAGTGACTTCTTTTCACCCTTCAAAAAGTTAGACTGATTACAATTTTAAAGACACCTGTAATGCTAGTTACAGGACACACCTTAATTTAACATGTCCCTATAGTCAAATTTGTTTCCATCTATTGAGGGTGCAATCATTTTTGTACAGGTCAGTTGAGTTTTTTTTTTCATTTTGGACCACAATTAAAATACAATATATAATTTCTATAAGTTGATCTCAGTAAATGTAAATGTATTGTTATTTTGTCTATCTAAAGTTATTTCAGTGACCATTGTGGGTTTTTATTTTCTTTAACAGAAGGTTACAAACAATTTTTGTCACTGTTCGCATACTGCAGCAGTTACATCAGTCTGAGGCACAAAGTTCTGCAGGCTGTAAATAGAAGACTTGCAAAGTTGCTTTTTTATATTAGTTGCACATACATACAAAGACACCCACTACTCAAAAAAAAATATATTTGGCTTTTAGCTCAAATTTCAGGATCAAGAATTAACATAAAATTTCTTGAAAATTTTTTGAATGAAGTGAGACCATCTCTTAACTTTAGAATGCACATGTCCAACTGTTCTATGTTTTAGTACTGTGAGAGGGTGCAAGGGGCCATTATTGATGGAAGGTATGTGTCACCGATATGCCTGGTGTTGGTGAGATAAAAACCCATTATTATTATTATTTATTTTAGAGCGCCCTTGGTTCCAGGGCACTGTACATTTAGGTTTCATATATAACATATCAAACACGTACAAAGTGACAAATTAATAACTAACAGCTGGTACAGAAGGAGAGAGGTCCCTGGCCTTGAGGGCTTACAATCTCTATTATATAGTTGCTAATAGCAATTGCCCGGACCGGGTTTTTATTTTTAACCGGAAGCGCCCAAGAGCTGTGAATTGGTTTTGCGCTTCCACGTTTCCAGTCAGCAGGTTTGTTGGCTATGTAAGCTTGGTAGTCAGGTGAGCTAGGGGGTGTGGTGCCTAGTCTCACTGCAAGTTGCTGTGGAGTAAATAGCTCTGTTTTGCAGTTCCTGAGTTAGTGATGAGCGATTACGTCGACTATCGTCATCGGGTCGATAGTCGATATCGTCAATTATCATGACGATATCCGATAGTCGATAATAGATTATCCGCCGATGACCATTAAAGTCTATATAGAGGAACAACACCTTTCTTCTACACCCAAACAGGGCTGTTAAGCTGAATTAACATCCACAACAGTAAACAGGAAACGTGCTACATCTTAGGCAACACACTTAGTTTATAAAAGCCACAGAAAAAAAGACACAGACCATCACTACCCTGTCTGTACCACAGCTTGACCCCTTAAACCTGCATGACCCACAGATTAAAACGTGCCAGAAGGCAGTATTATTTTTGAACCATCATTTTACTTGAACTATCATTGATTATCCTATGTCCTGGCCACAGCATGACCCCGAACCTGCATGATCCCCAGATTAAAAAAGTTCCGAAAAAAGAGTCGTTTCAAACCACATTTTAGTTGTACTGACATTAAACCTTCCTGACACCCAGCAGATTAAAAAGTGCAGAGAAAAAGGAGACATTCACCACCATTTTAGTTTTCACTGGACATAGACTATCCCGTCCTGGGCCACAGCATGAGCCCAAACCTGCATGAACCCACAATTTTTAAAAAGTGCCAAAAGGATTTTTCAACCACCCATTTTAGTTGAACTGGACATGACTATATCTGTCCTGGACCGCAGTAAATGACCATTAAACCTGTCGGCCCACAATTAAAAATGCAGAAAAAGAATCTTTCATCAACTCACCATTTTAAGTTGAACTGATCTTTGACTATACCTTCCTGTACCACAGTATACAACTTAAACCTGTCTGACCAACACAATTAAAAAGAGTCGAAAAAAAAGTCTTTCAAACCCCCATTTTAGTTGAAACATGGATAATATACTATACCTGTCCTGTACCGCAGCATGACCCTCAAAACCTGCATGACCACAGATTAAAAAGTCCGAAAAAGGAGTCTTTCAACCACCATTTTAGTTGCACTGACATTGACTAAACCTGTCCTGGCCCACAGTATGACATTAAACCTGTGTGACCCACTAGATTAAAAATGCCGAAAAAGAGTTTTTCAACCACCATTTTAGTTGAACCTGGACATTGATTACTACCTGTCCAAGGCCATAGCATGAACCCCAAACCTGCATGACCCACAGATTTAAAAAGTGCCCGAAAAGGAGTCTTTCAACAACCTTTTAGTTGAACTGACATTGACTATACCTGTTCTGTACACAGTAAACCATTAAACCTGGCCCTGAACCACAATTTAAAAAAGTGCCGAAAAAGAGCCTTTCAACCACCATTTTAGTTTCACTGGACAATAGACTATCCCTGTCCTGAGCCAACAGCATGACCCCAAACCTGCAGGAGCCCAAGGATTAAAAGTTCCGGAAAAAGGAGTCTTTCAACCACCATTTGAGTTGAACTGGACATTGACTATACCGTCCCTGTACCGCAGCATGAACCCTCAAACTGCATGACCCACAATAAAAGTGCCGGAAAAGAGTACTTTTCAACCACATTTTAGTTGAACTGACATTGACTTTCCCTGTCCTGGGCCACACAATGAGCCCAACCACGCATGACCCAAAATTTAAAAAGTGCGGAAAAGGAGTCTTTCAAACACTCATTTACATGAACCTGACATTGACTATACCTTCCTTACACATATACAATTAAACCTTGAACCCACAGATTTAAAAATGCCGAAAAGAGTTTTCATAACCAACATTTTTAGGTTGAACGGACATTGACTATATCAGCCTGGAACCTCGCAGTATCCATTTAAACCCTGTTCTGACCCACAATTAAAAAGTGCACAGAAAAAGAGTCTTTCAAAACCACAAGATTTTATTTTCACTGGACATAGACCATCCCTGTCCTGGGCCAAACCATGATCCCCAAACTGCATGACCCACAATTTAAAAAGTGTCGGAAAAGGACGTCTTTCAACACCCATTTATTGAACTGGACATTGACTATACCAGTCCTGTATCACAGTATGACCAGTAAACCTGCATGAACCCCCAATTTAAAAGTGCCGTAAAAGGAGTCTTTCAACCACCATTTTAGTTTCACTGACATAGACAATCCCTGTCCTGACCACAGCATGAAGCCCCAAACCCATGAACCACAGATTAAAAAAGTGCTGAAAAAGAGTCTTTCCAACCACCATTTTAGTTTGAACTGACATTGACTATACCTGTCCTTACCACAAGCATGACCATTAAACCATGTCTGACCCACAGATTAAAAAGTGCCAGAAAAATGATATTTTTCAACCACCATTTTATTTGAAACTGGACATTGACTATAATCTGTCCTGGACCGTAGAATGAACCATTAAACCTGTCTGACCCACAATTAAAAAGTGCAGAAAAAAGGAGTCTTTCATCCACCATTTTAGTTTAACTGGACAGGACTATACCTGGCCGAGCCACAGCATGACCCAAACCTGCATGACCCACCGATTAAAAAGTGCGGAAAAGGAGTCTTTCAACCACCATATTAGTTAAACTGCATAGACTATCCCTGATCCTGTACCGCAGCATGACCCTTAAATCTACATGACCCACAGGATTAAAAAGTGCCGGAAAAGGAGTCTTTTGAACCCACATTTTAGTTAACTGGTCATTGCCTATACCTGTCCTGATACCACATATGACAATTAAACCGGTGTGAACCCACAGATTAAAAAGTGCTGGAAAAAGAGTTTTTTCACCACCATTTTAGTTGAACAGGACAATGACTAGATCTGTCCAACCGCAGTAATGACCATTTAAACCTGTCTGACCCACATGATTAAAAAGTGCAAGAAAAAGGTGTCTTTCAACCACGCCATTAAAGTTTCACTGACAACATACTATTCCCCTGTCCTGTCCACAGCATGAGCCCCAAACCTGCATGACTCCAAAAAGTTAAAAAGTCCCGTAAAAAGGACGTCTTTCAACCACCACTTTAGCTGTACTGGACATTGACTATACCGTCCCTGTACCACAGTATGACAATAAACCTTGTGACCCACAGATTAAAAACAGTGCCCGGAAAAAGAGTCATTCACCACCATTTTAGTTGAACTGACATTGACTATACCTTCCTCTGAGCCCACAGCATGAGCCCAAACTCATGACCCACAGATTTAAAAAGTGCCTAAAAAGAGTCTTTCAACCCACCATTTTAGTTGAAACTGGACATTGACTATACCTTTTCTGTACCACAGTATGACCATTAAACCTGTTCTGACTCCACAGATTAAAAATGCAAGAAAAAAGGATTCTTTCAACCACCATTTTAGTTTCACTGACATAGCCCTATCCCCTGTCCTGGCCCACAGCATGAGCCCCAAACTGCCATGATCCCACAGATTTAAAAGTGCCGGAAAAAGTGGTCTTTTAAACCCACCATTTTAGTTTCACGACATTGAGTGTCCTGACCTGGGCCACGCATGAGCCCAAACCTCCTGACCCACAGATTTAAAAAATGCCAGAAAAAGGAGTCTTTTTCAACCACCCATTTTTATTGAACTGGACATTGGACTATACCTGTCCCTGTATCACTTATGACCATTAACCTTGACCACAGATTATAAAGTGCCGAAATGGAGTCTTTCAACCACCATTTTAGTTGAACTGGACCATGACTATACCTGTCCTGTACCACCAGTAATGAAACAAATTAACCCTGTGTGACCCACAGATTAAAAGTGCCGGAAAAAGGAGTCTTTTCAACCCACCATTTAGTTGAACTGGACATTGACTATACCTTTCCTGGGCCACACATGAGCCCCAAACCTGCATGACCCCCAGATTTAAAAATGCTGGAAAAAAAGGAGTCTTTTCACCACCATTTTTAGTTTACTGGACATATGACTATCCCTGTCCTGAGTCCACATCATGAGCCCCAACCTCGCATACCCCCAATTTAAAAGTGCCGAAAAAAAGGAGTCTTTCAACCACCACTTAGTTTCATCACTGACATAGACTATCCCTGTCCTGAGCCACAGCAAGCCCCAAACCTGCATGAACCCAAAGATTAAAAGTGCCTAAAAAGGAGTCGTTCAACCACCATTTATTAACTGGCATAGACTCATATCTGTCCCTAGACCGCAGTATGACCATTAAACCTGTCTGACCCACAGATTAAAAAGTGCAAGAAAAAGGAGTCTTTCAACCACCATTTTAGTTTCACTGACATAACTACCCCCTGTCCTGAGCCACAGAATGAGTCCCAACCTGCTTGACCCCCAGATTTTAAAAATGCCGGAAAAAGGATCTTTCAACACTTTTTAGTTAAACTGGACATAGAACTATCCTTGTCCCTGACCGCACATAACCTTAAATCTACATGACCCTCAGATTAAAAAGTGCAAGAAAAAGGGAGTCTTTCAAAACCACCATTTTAGTTGAACTTGGCTAGACGATCCCTGTCCTGGCTACAGCATGACCCCAAACCTGCATAGACACCACAGAATTTAAAAAGTGCCCGAAAAAGGAGTCTTCAAACCATCCATTTTAGTGAACTGGACATTGACTATACCAGTTCCTTTACCACAGTATGAGCCCCAAACCTGCTTGACCCCCAGATTTAAAAAGTGCCGGAAAAAGGGAGTCTTTCATCAACCACCATTTTAGTTTAATAACTGGACATAGACATCCTATGTCCTGAAGCAGCATTACCCTTAAATCTACATGACCCACAATTAAAAAGTGCAAGAATAAGAGTCTTTCACCACATTTTTAAGTAGAACTTGAGCTTAGACTATCCCTAGTCCCTGGGCCACAGCATGACCCCAACCGCAATGACCCACAGATATAAAAGTGCCGGAAAAAGAGTCTTTCAACGCACCATTTTAGTTGAACTGGACATTGACTATAACCTGTCCTGTACCACAGTATGACCATTAAACCTTCTGACCCACAATTAAAAAGTGCCCCGGAAAAAGATTTTTTTCCAACCGACCATTTTGGGTTGAACTGGACATTGACTTTTACCGTTTTTTTCCACGAAAACCTTTAAAACCTGTCTGACCCCCCAGATTTAAAAAAGGGGAAAAGGGTCTTTCAACCACCATTTTTTTTGAATGGAAAATTAAATAAACCGTCTGGGCCAAGCTGCCCCTTTAAAACTGCATGACCCACAGTTTTAAAAAAATTTGCCTAAAAAAGGGAAAGCCCTTTCAACCACCATTTTAGTTAAACTGGAAAATTGACAAAACCCTGCCCTTTGGGAAACATACATCTTTTTCCAAGCCCTTCCGGGTACCCCCCCCTTTTAGGGGGGTAAAATTTATTTAAAAAAAAAAATTGGGAATATTTGTATCGGGTTTTTTTGTGCATGCCATTTTTTTTAGTATTTTAATTTTCCTAAAAAACACTTTTTTTTAAAAAAAGGATGGAATCCCCCCACATTTTTTTTCCCTTTTTTTTTTTAAATGTTTTTAAATGGGTTTTCCCACTACGGGGATTGCTAGCTATGTTAAAGATCTTGCAAAAAAAAAGTCATTTTGAATTTTTGGTCCATTACAATGCCCCTCCTTTTCCCCTGTTTTGGGAACAGCCCCAAATAAACCCTTGAGCCACCCCTTACAATTGTGAAAAAAAAATGTCTTTTAAAAAAACCCCACATTTTGGAAAAAAGGGAAACCTTTTAAAATTTGTTTGCATTTCACAGCAACATGCCCCCAAAAATTCAAAACATGACCCTTTTGAGCCCCTTTTGACAATTGTGAAGAAAAAAATGTCTTTTAAAAAAACCCAAAAATTTTTTAAAATTAGGACCTGTAGAAATTGCTGCTTTTAAAAACAGCATGCCCCAAAAAAATTTTATAAAAATGACTTCCCCCCCCACTGTTAAAAATGTGGGGGGAGAAATCCCAAATTAAAAGGGCCAATTTCTGTTCCAAAGGACCATGATTATACCTTGTATCCCCCCCAGCAACAGGGAACCCCAAAAAATTAAAAAAAAGGGGACTTCTCAGCCACTGTTAAAAAATTGTGAGGGAGAAATGCCACTCAGAAGCCACATTTCCCTTTTCCAAAGGACGTTTATTTACTGACTCACCAAAAAATGACCCCAAACCATTGACAAAGCGAAAAAAATTCCCAAAAGATAAAATGAGTAAATGGAAAACGGTTTTTTTCATGAAACCTTTGGGTCTTTACAGTCTCCCCACAGCAAAAACCAGCAAAATTTAAACTTTTTGGGGAAATGAGAATAAAAATTTCCGTAAGGGAAAAAATTTATTTTTTAAAAAAAAGTTTTTTAAAAGGACCATTTCTGTTTGAAGAGGAAAGGGGAAGTAGACCGGAAACTAAAACGGTGGACCCGGCAATTGGGGCCAAACTTATCAGAATCCCTGGGCCCGTTTTTATCTTGATGAAAGGGCAAACGATCCACTTATCTGTGGGAAAACCGGATGCTTTGGTTTGTAAAGACTTTCCCCCAGCTGTTTTGAAGGGCCGCTCAGGGAAAGACGCTGGCTGCTGGGGGCAAAAACAAAACCTTTTATGGGTGGTGAGGGGAGTGGGGCCCTTCATCCATTTTGGATATCTAGAAGTCAATTGGGGCCGGAACACATTTCCCAAAAAAATCAGTGTTGAGAAAAACAAATAGGCGTGGGACCATGATCCCCTTTAAACTGGTCTCTGGGGTTGTTTTGTGTGCCCTTTCATTTACCCTGCATTGGTTGAGGTGGTAAATAAAGATTGCCAAGGTCCCCAATTTTGGGTTTCCACCTCATTCCTGCGCTGCTGCGCTACAGCTACTGGCACTCTACTGCTTTTCAGTCCGGCTGACCTTTTTTCCCCCGTGAAAAATTTGAAGAAAGTGAAGCAGACAAACAGTTGTCCCCCCAGTTTTAAAAAAAACAGAAAGGCTCCCTTTTCCTGCATTTTTACTCTCTATTTTGGGGGGGTGGAAGGAAAGTGGGTTAGAATTTTCTTTTTTTACCGGGGGGTCCAGGGGGGTGGGCCCCCCAAATAAAAATGTTGTTCATTTTTTATGGCCCTTTAATTTCAGGTTTATGTTTGGGGGAAAAGGAGCAACAAGGGACTCAAGTGAGAGAAAGGAGCCTTAAAATTTCCCCAAACCTCTTTTTGGGTCGAGGGGCACTACAAACTGAAAAATTACCTTTATCTTCCCCCCCCCCACCTCAAATTCGTGCCAAAACTTTTCCAAGGCATTTAGAAAGTTTGGGAACGTGGGTGTCCAAGGGAAAACCTTTCCCTTCTCCCCCTTCCTCCGGACAGCTTCAATACAGGCCCCGACTTGCCTCAGATGAAAGCACCCTGAGAGCTGAGGGGCCTGGCCCTTTCACTAGCCCTGGGGCCCCGAAAACCAAAAGCCTAAAAGAAACCCATAAAAATTTAAAACGTCCCGGGCCTTGTGGATTCAAAGGGAAAAGGCTCCTTTTTCCGGGAAAAAAAAAAAAACTGGGGTCCGTCCCCCTCCTCTGTCGTGGCGGGACCGATGTTTCAGAGTGTCCAAAGATCGTTTTTGAACTAAAAACACCACAATTTTATGTGAAAAAGGGCAAAAATCCCAAATGACCCCTTTTGGGGGTTTTTCTTCAAAACTGGGAAGGAAGGGTTTCAGAGCATTTTCACCTGCCTCCACTCTCCGGGGGCTCAAAACCCCCCAGGGCCGCACCGCCCGGGTTTCAGGCCATGTGCACTTCGTACTGCGTAAAAAAACATTGAAAAGCTTTCCCCAATCGCGGAGCATTTGGGGGGATGGAAAAACCCGCGTGTTGCCAAAGTCAACAATGAAACTGGGGACGGGGAGGCCGGGCTGACGCTGCAAAAGCAGGGCCGGGGGACGGGAAACAGGGGGCGAACGCCCGAAGTGCGAAAAACCCGACCCGAGCCTTCCCCAGCACAGTCCCGAACCCCGGGGGAGCGCTTTAGAAATTTCTGGACGACAAGGTTTTATGACATGCGCCCGGGGAAGGGATGGCTCCAGCCCTACCCATCTTTAAAGGGGGGGCCGGGCCCGGGTTTCGACCCGGGTTTTCCCCCACACCACCTTCCTGGCACAAGGGTTCTTGTCAACCCCCCAGCGCTCGGGTTTTTTGCAGAAAGCCGCCACAGCTTCCCGACCGGTGGGGACGGTCTCCAAAACAAAATTTAAATTTTAAAAACGGCCTGGTTTTCTCTTGGGGACGTGATTTCCACCAAGGATCTTGTGGGGAAAGAACCCGCACCCCCTCCCGCGGTTTTGAAGAGCCCTGCGCCGACCCGAGAGCCACCGTCACCACCAGGGACATTTCCCCCCACCACCCCGCGAGCTGTCCAGAGATAAGCCTGACCCTTGGGCCCTGCTTCAAAAACCCTGGTTTTCGGTTTGGGGTTTAGGGTGGCTTTTCCAGACACATTTCAGACAACGCCCCTTGAAAAAATTTTTGATAACTGTGGCTTTGGGCCCGGGCAGGGACGCTTTTTTGGCAAAGAAAATGCCTGCTCGGGATCCTGGAAAGGGGGCCAGGGAGGGCCTTTACGTGGCGGAACCCCTCTTTGTCCACCAGATTGGGGGAAAAGGGAAAAATTTCCAAGGCCAAAAACCTGGGGAATGCCCCCATTAGGCCCCTTTTGGGTTTTTGGGGATGGTTTTTTTGGGGTTTAAAATTTTTTTTCCTTTTGTTTCCCCAAAACCCGGAAGACAAGGGGGTGGCTGGCTGGCTAACTGGCCCCTGTACGGCTTCAGGTCGTCCCCAAAAGGGGGGAAAGGAGAAAGGGTAGGATGGGTCTCTTTGGGGGGGGCGGGGTGTTTCTCGGGGCGACGGTGGAAAACTGAAGCGGGGGGCCCGATCCCTGATAAAGACTCTGAGAGACATGGGCAGCTGAGGAACGCTTGGTGGGGGGGCGGAGGGGAGGCGGAGACAAGGTTTTTGAAAAGTGGTTTTGGAAACCCCGGGATCGGTTTTGGCCTTTTTTTTTTGGGCCCAAATGGGTTTCCTCCATTTCAAATTAAAGCATTTTGCTGCATGTGACTAGTCCTGTTTTTTGGTGGGTTTAAAAAACCTAAGATTTTTGCCTCTACTTATGCAAATTTTGGGAAAGGGGGGCATATGGGAAAAACGCTGGGTGAAACAGAGGCTTGGGTCGGAAAAAAAGGGCCCTTTAAAGGGGCCCTGGACCTTTTTTTAGGGCGATAGCGGGGAGCCCGGGGTTTCTGGGTGTTTGTGGTGGGGGGAAAACTTTTCAGGGACTTCTGGACCGGGGCCCTTTCCCTTTTTTTAAAGGAAGGGGGCCCCGTTAAATGGGGCACTACCCCCCTTATCTTCCTCCTCGTCCGTGATGAAGTGCTCGCAACAAATTCTGCTGAAAAGAATCACGTTGGAAAACCGGGAAGTCCCTCACCAAAAACATAACAAAAAAAGGGCCTTTGTCGTCCCCGACATTTTTTGGGAAAACCAAGGGGCGCGGGCTACAAAACAACAGGCACTGCAAGGGGTTTGGGCCGGGGCCTCCCGGGAAAAATTTTTCCGATTTACCCCGGGTTCCTTCTCCCCTCTGATGGGAAACAGTAACTGGGTTTTCCCAAAACAGACAAAATTATTTCCCCTTTGGCCTCATTGTCTTTGGAAAGCCTTCTGCCCAATCGCATTTTTTTCATCAAAGAGGTCTTTAGAAAAAGGTTTAAACCACGTGGTGGGGGACACGAGTTGACATTTGGGCTTCCTTCGGGGGGAAGAAAGGGGGTAAAATGTGGTTGGGAGGTTGCCCCTTTAAACCCCTAAAAAACCCGATTGGCGCGCGAGATTCACAGGGGCCCCGAAAACCCACGGGTGACAGGGCGAAGGACCCGCAAAACCACGATCCCCTTTGGGATGCGTTTTGTCCCCCAGCACTGGGGGGAGCCCCCCTTTTTTCATCCCTTTTACCACCCTTTTTCCCCACAAAAACCCCCCTTTGCTCGCTTACCCCCCTGCATTTCTCCCCCATGTTCGAAAAAATTAAAAAATTTTAAAAATATGAAAGAGTTTTTGACAGTCTCTTATCAAAAAGACGGCAAATCAAAAGCTATTTCTTAAATCCCTCTAATTTCCTACACCAACTAGGATTTAAAAATGAAATTTTCTTTGCGAATTTCCTTTTGAAATGCCCGGGCGGTTGGAAAAAACCGGGAAAACAAAATCAACAGGGGTTTCCTTTCCCTTTAGTCCCCCGGGGTTTACCAAACCCGCCCCGTAAAAGGGTAGGAATTTTTATAGTTTCAACAAACTACATAAAAAGTGCGGTATCTGCCCAAAAGGAAATTCCCCCCCGAGCACAAAAAAAAATATTAAAAAGTTAACAGATGGAAATTGGTTTTGTGCAGCAAGCAAAGAAAAACAGTTGCTAAAAAAGGGTTTCTATCAAAATTTGTCGTAAACGGGGCTTTTGAAAAAAACTGGGGCCCGACCACATGCAATCAGCTATTTAAAAAGTTATACGGATAAAAAAATGGGGGTTTTTTTGACAATGAAATACACCAACGTATCTACAAATTTCTGTTTAAAAATTTAAGTAAAGGTGGCTTATGAATAAAACGGGGGCCGCACCAAAGTAAAAAAAAAACACCTTTTTAAAATCTATGGAATAAAGGTGGGTTTTGCCCCCTATGAAAACAACGCAATTATAGCAAATTTCTTTTAGGGTAATATAAGTAAAGATGGGTTTGAACAAAAATTGGCTGGCCAAGTGAAAAACACTTAAATTAAAATTGTGTATGATAATGATAGGGGGTTTTTTTGAAACCTATGAAATACCCTGGGTGACTAGAAATTTCTGTATCCTATTGTAAGAAAAGTGGTTTTTTTGAAAAAAACCCGAGCTGCGCCAAAGTAAAAAAAAAATGAATTAAATGTGTAAGTAAAAAAAAGGTGAGTTTTGCCCCTATAAATACACTGCAGTTATGGGGAAAAATCTGTACCCTAATTAATACAGGCTGCACAAAATACAAGGTAACATTTCACCAAAAACTGGCCAAAAATTGTTAATAAAAAGCCATTTCAATGCAGGTTCAAAGCAGTCTGGACTGCACAATATCCATTTTCCTTTCAAAAGCCTGCCAGCCTGTCTGCGGCTGTACAGCGCTAGATGCTTCTTTCATATTCTCAGCCTAACTAACTAAAAACTGTAATTCTGTAATCTACCTATGTTCTAATGTTCACAGCTAAAAGCATAGTTGTAGGTGTGAACAAAGAGAACTGTGTCGCTGAGCTGTATTGAGAGAGACCTAGCACACGTCCTGCTCTTATGAGACACAGACACACACTGATACTGAACAGGAAGGGCTGTTCTATGTAAAACGAGGTCATGTGATTTTTCCAGCCAATTCCAACCATACACATCCCAGTCATGACGTCGCACACCAAGCTCTCCCTGCTCTATTCTCTAAGCTGATTTGCTGGCCGCCAAAATGACAGGAAGCGCCGAAAATGGTGCGATATTAATAGATTATGCGCAGATTTTCACCTAAATTATCGAAAATTCCGATCAACGTAAAAACCGTGCCAATTTCAACTTTGTCGATTATAATCGCTCAACACTACTTACAACCTAATTTTCATATGTGATGCATACAAACAATTAAAAAATAAATAAATAACGTATGTGATTTTTTTTTTAAAAGGGTTGAGCAATAGAAAAAAATATTTTCTATATAATATCTATCATACAGAAAGGCTTTTTAAAATGTACTATATTGTAACGGGTTCGGTGGATTCACTGGGCCAATGCAAGAGATGGTAGCTAAGCCACGCCAGGGAACGGAGTCTAAGTAGCCCCCGGTTTTCACCAGAACCCGCCGCAAAGCGGGATGGACTTGCTGCGGCGTGAGGCTACCAGGTCGTTACCCCTGACGTGACTGACTTGCGATGGCGGCCTGGGTACAGCGTAGTACAGAATCGTAATCCAAAGACGTAGTCGGGGACAGGCAGGAGGTCAGGGCAGGTGGCAGAGGTTCGTGGTCAGAGACTGGTAGACGGTCAGGGCAGGCGGCAAACAGGCAAGGTCAGGAAACGTAAGCAGGCGGACTGGTACACGGGTAATCAGAACAGGACTACAATACTCTCTAAACGCACGGTAAGCACACCAACGGACTGGCAGGAAGTGCAGGGGGCGTACCGCTTAAATAGAACCAGCGCCTGACAATTGACCAATTATCGGGGCGCTGGCCCTTTAAATCTAGAGAAGCCGGCGCGCGCACGCCTAAAGCACAGGGCACGCGCCCGGCGGCCGGGACAGGCGGGGACAGCGTTCACCGGAGCGCGGACGGGTAAGGGGAGCGGCGCCGGGGCCGGGACAGGAGCGGGGTGGTCGCGGGCAGCTGCAGCCGCCGCACCGGAGCCCCTGCGGACGCGGTGGGCAGCGGAGCCCGCGACCCCTGTGACATATATTTATATATTCTGTTGCTTTCTTTAGTTCTCAGCTCAGTAGTTCTGTGTGTCTTGAAA
Source organism: Phyllomedusa bahiana (assembly GCA_025379985.1). NCBI lineage: Eukaryota > Metazoa > Chordata > Amphibia > Anura > Hylidae > Phyllomedusa > Phyllomedusa bahiana. The sequence continues at coordinate 11,826 of JAODAL010007819.1, read as the reverse complement.
AACAGGTTACAGCTCTGTGTCCAGCTCCAGAGATCAAGGGACAAAATTGGTGTGGCTTTCCAGGGTAGTCCTTGAAGCCACACCCATTTAGTCTTGCCTGCAAAGGCCTTCAACGAGATAGGAAAGATGGGGAATGCCCCGAGTCTGAAGTTGGATTGGAGGAAAATAGACAAAGCATAGCAATGGATCTTGGGGCTTTTATTTTTCAAACAGGAAATGCTACTGCTTACCTGCAGGCAATCTAATCTAAATGCAGCTTAATAAGCATATATTAGCACAGAAAACATTGCAAGGAGATGGGTGAAGACATATAATACATTTGATAATTGTTTTGGGGAATTTAACCCCATACCGACATCTGACGTACCCATACGTCAAGGTCGGGTAAGGGTTCCCGCAATTTGAAATATGGGTACATCATGGCGATCTTGCGAGCTCACAATCGGAGCTCGCAAGATCGCGACATGGAATCAGTGGTATATTGCCGCTGGCATCATGCCGCATCCCCTCACGGCCAGAGTGAGCTCCGGCTGCGGGTGATTAACCCTTCATTATCATGACCTATCATGGTCGCAATAATGAGGCAGGCAGGATGAGAGAGCCCTCTTGCCTGCGATTGGTGCAGTGAGCGGCGCAGACACTTCTCATTGGTCCCTTACCTGACAGCCGGATGCTTTACAAAAGCAGCCGGGTTGTCTGGTGTCGTCACCATGCTCACAATGCATTGTGGGCATGGGGAATGACAGTCACCATGGAAACCAGTACATAGCAGTAATGCTGTGTACAGGTCTCCTCTTGTATGAGCGATTTGAAGATCGCTCATACAATTCCCCTCTGGGAAAAAAGTGAAAAAAGTGTAAAAAAGTAAAAAAAAGGTAAAAAAAGTAAAACACAAACACGAAAAATAAAATAAAAACACGTACACCGCCTTTTTCCCCTTTACAAACGCCAATCACCCCCAAAAAGATAAAAAATAAATAAAGTACCCATATTTGGTATCGCCACGTGCGTAACGACCCACCCTATAAACATGTTATGTTAATTAACCCGTAGGGTTAACGCCATAAAAAAAAAAAACAGTCACAGAATTGCGGTTTTTGTTCATCTCACAGCACAAGAAATGGGTTAAAAAGTGATGAAAAACTCATACAAATGTCAATTCATACCGCCGAAAAAAAGTCCTTACACAGCTATATATATAGAAAAATAAAAAAGTTATGGCTTTCAGAAGATAGCGATGCATAAATATTGTTTTACACAATAAAAAAAAAAAAAGTGTTTCCACATAAAAAAGCTATATAAACTGGGTATCGCCATAATCATATCGACCCAGGGAGTAATCGACCCAAAAACGATACCACTAAATCATCAACATCCTGCAAAAAAACAAGCCCCTACAAATCTCCGTACACAGAAAAATTAAAATGTTGTGGCTCTCAGACTATAGCAATGCAAAAACGTGTTTTACACAATAAAAGCACTTTTTTTTATAGCAATTCAACATAAAAAAACTATATAAATTGGGTATCCCCGTAATCGACCCACAGAATAAAACTAACTTATCATGTATACTACACGGTGAGCGCTGTTAAAAATAAAAATAGAAATCACTACTATAATTGCACTGTTTTCTTCACCCTGCCTTCCAAAAACGGATTTAAAAGCGATCAAAAAGCCCTGTCCCTCCAAAAATGGTACAAATAAAAACGTCAAATCCTCCCGCAAAAAAAAAACTAGCACTTACTCATCTTCGTACACAGAAAAATAAAAAAGTTATGTCTCTCAGACTATGGTGATGCAAAAACGTGTTTTCCTGTTTGAATAAAAGTGTTTTTATTGTGTAAAAGCAGTAAAACATAAAAAAATATACAAATTGGGTACCACTGTAATCATATTGACCTGCTGAGTAACATGTCATTTATTCCACACAGTGACCGCTACAAAAAATACTACCAGGACAGCTGTATTTTGTTCAAAATGCCTCACCAATAAAAACATCAACTCATCCTGAAAAAAACAAGCCCATAGCTCCATATACAGAAAAATCAAAAAGTTATGGCAGTCAGACTACGACAACATAAAAATGCTATTTTTTATAAACTCGTTTCAATTGTGTAAAAGTAATAAAACATAAAAAACTATATAAAATTTATATCATAGCAATTGTCCCAAAACACATAGTAAAGTTATCCTGTCATTTATCCTGTACGGCAACCACTGCAAAAATGAAACTCAAAAACCTATGGCAGAAATGTGTTTTTTTCCACCCATTTTCATGGCCCAATGCTAAAAAAACTAGGGAACACCTGTGCACCCAAAATGCAAAATACACCCCTAGATGAGGTCCATGAGATGTGTTGAATCTAAAATGAGGCAACTTCTGGAAGGTTTCACCTGTTCTGGTACTTTGGAGGCTTTGCAAATGCAACATGGCCCCACCAAAATCTGCTTTCCAAAAGCCAAATAGCTCTCTCTCCCTTGTACGTCTTGCCATGCACCCAAACAGCAGTTTACACCCACATGTAGGAGATTGCAGAATTTGGAACACATTGCATAACACAGTTGGGGTGCTTTTTATCCAGGATTCCATGTAAAAATTAAACATTTTCAGCTACAACTGCAGATTGTTGGAAAAAATATATATTTTTTTATTTTCAGAGCCTAACGCTTAAAAATTTTGTGAAACACCTGTGGGATCAATATACTCACTACACCACTGGATATATTCCTTAAGGGGTGTAGTTTCCAATATGGGGTATTTTTAGAGGCGTTTGTTAAGTTTTAGCACCTTAGGGTGCCCGTAAACCTGAAATGGTGCCTAAATAAAATCGTAATGAAAATGAGACCCCCAACGTCTAGTAGGGGCTCCTCCTATTCTGGGGCTTGTGGTTGAGCCAAATAGCGTACTAGGGCCACATATGGGATATCACTGAAAACGGCAGAATCTGGGGAATTGATGTTACATTAGATTTACCTGGTCACATCTACCGTGTCCCAGTGAATAATGAATAAAAATTGAAAATCTGCAAAAAAAATTACATTTTGAAATTTCACCTCCACTTTGCTTTAATTTCTGTGAAATATCTAAAGGGGTAACAAAGTTCCTAAATGCTTTTTTAAATACTTCAAGGGGTCTAGTTTCTTAGATGGAGTCATTTATGGGGGTATCTAACATACAGACCCCTCAAAGTAAAGTCAGAACTGGACCGGTCCCTAAAAAAATCTATTTTGCTAATTTTCTTGAAAATGTGAAAAATGACTACTAAAGTTCTAAGCCCCCCAATTAGGCAAAAAAAACATTAAAAATTATGCCAACCTAAAGTAGAAATATTGTAGATGCTTGTTACAGTGGGGAAAAAAGTATTTAATTAGCCACCAATTGTCCGTGTTGCCCAGCGACAGCCCCAAAACATCACTGCTCTAGATCTGCATGCCAGCAACAGTGTGTGCCAACCTTGTGAAGATTTACAGAAAAAGTTTGACCATTGTCATTGCCAACAAAGGATATATAACAAAGTATTGAGATGAACTTTTGTTATTGACCAAATACTTATTTTCCACCATAATTTGCAAATAACATATTTCTAAATCAGACAATGTGATTATCTGGATTTGTTCTCTCACTTTGGGTGACATGTATGATCGGGATTTGCGCCCGATTTCTGGCGTATTCTGCGCCTCACCGTCTCGTCTGCGATGTTAGGCGCAGCCTTCGCCACTTTTGGCTGCACCTCACATGAAGGAGCATGTAATGGGCGCGGTGTGGGCATTCTGGGGCGGGACACGGCGCGTTCGAAAACTCCGAGGCATGCATGATCGCGGCTCGGCAAAGTGTGGCGCATTGCAGCGCTCGGCAGCTCTGACAGGCAGATTCTGGTCTAAATGAGGCGGAGGAGGCGAAGTGAAGCGAGAACGTAACATGAGAGGAAACATATAGAAGATCGCAACAGAAATCCATCTCGGCTCTCAGCTCCGTGCGGCATGGGGTATGATTCCAAAAAAATCGCTTTTATTATTTGTAAAACATTATTAGAAAAAGAGCTCAAACCTTCAAAAAAAAAAAAAAATTTTTTTCGTAAGCCACTGATCAATAGTATGGGTGTAACGAAAATAAAGAAATAAAAATTATTTTTTTTAAATTAATATTCATTTTTTCGGTACCCCCCTATTATTACTCATTTTATATACACATCGGCAAAACTTCGTGAGTCTTATCATTTTATTTCGGGTATGTACAGTTTTATTATAGTTTGCATTAGAAAACCCATAAGAGCGTCGCTCGCTCTCCCATTGGTCCAAATAACCGCGCCTCTTTTAACTAAGCCAATCACAAACAGAGCTCGCTCTGCATTTCTTTTCCCCATAGCACTCTATGAGAGGGTAGCTCAGCCGCTGATTGGCTAAACAGGACGAGCCCCTCTTCCCCCCAACCAATCACAGTACTAGAATATTTCCCATAGACAGTAATAACTTTTAGGAAGCCCTTCTATAGTGCCCTTCTTGCTCCACTCAAAAATAGACGCACTACATCTGATTGGTGGATTCATATCTGCCGCCTGGGCTCAACCAATCAGCTTCTTTTTGCCTTTTTGACTGTATTTTGAAAATGTCCCGCCTTTGAATTTGATTGGTCAATTTAAATCTCCCTTTGGTTAATATGGTTCACTGTCGCTCCTATTCTGATTGGTGGTTTTTGCCGACCAATGAGAAGAGCTTAAAGAATTTGAATTACTGTATTTCCCGGCAATTCTTCTATATCCCAATTCCCGATGTAGCGCGTGGTCTCGGGTGACAAACGGTTCTTAGGGATTTGATTGATTTTTGTTTATAGAAGGTTTCAGCTACAGATGGGGGAATTGATTCTAACGAAGTGGGGAATTCGGTTTTGAATTTCTGGGGAAAACTTTGGTTCTGAAAGAAGTCGAACTTTGGGGTATTTTGGGGTTTTGGAATGAATTGGGGTTTTAAATTGATAAATAGCTCCGGAGACATGGGGGTTTACATGGGGAAAAAGAAACTTGGGGGGAAAAGAAGGGCATAGCCTGAAAGGACATTTTGCAGGGTAAAGCCAATCAGAGCCCGGCGGGATTCTGTGACGTCACCGCATTATAAGTCCGGGCGCGACGCTGGGAGCAAAAACTCCTCTCACTGTATGATCGGGGAAGGTGCTGCGGGGGGCGATGGCTTTTAAATAAAGAATGATTTTTATTACAGCCGATTTTTTGGGGGGTTTGTCTCAGCTTGTCTCAAAAAAAGAGGGCTCTCTTTAAACCCGTTTTTTTTGTTTTTTTTGGGTTTGGGATTTGAAACCCAGTGTGGGGCCACTGCAGGTGCAAAACCCTTTTTAAACCCTATCTGCTAAACGCACATTAAAATTTAAAGGGGGGGGATTTAAGCCATTTCCTGTTGTATTCTTTAAAAAGGGAAATCGTGTTTTTTATAATAAAAAATACCACTCTTTTTTTGGGGCCGGGTCAATTCTTTGGGCTTTTTTTCAAAAAAGGGGTTTAATTTAAAAAGCTTTGGGTTTTTCAGTGTGGTGACCCCAAAAGAAACCGGGTTCTTTTTCACCGCCCCAAAATTATTTATATTTTTCCTGTGGGTTTTAATTTCCCCAAGAAAAGGGTTTAAAATTTAAAATTTTTTTCTCTTTTTTTGTAGCGTAAAAAAACGGCTTTTTGAAAACACGCTACAAAGCTAGTAGTTTGGGTGGGCTCAATTCTTTGGCGCAATTTACCCCGGGGTTTTTAATTAAGCTTTTGTTTTTCGCTGGGGTGACTCCCCAAAAAAATCGTCATTTTCACCGCCAAAATATATAAAATTTTTCCTGTACCCTAATTCACAAGGAAAAGGTTTAAATTTAAAATTTTTTGTTTTCTTGTTGTGATTTGGCGTAAAAAACACGGAACTGTAAAAAGCTACAAAGCTAGTAGTTTGTTGTGGCTCAATTCTTTTGGGAAATTTTTACATCCGGGGGGAAAAAATTTAAGCGTTTTTTTTTTCAGCTGTGGTGACCCCAAGAAAAGGGGTAAATTTCACCCCCAAAAATTATAAAAAATTTTTCCCTGTGGGCCTAATTCAAAAGAAAAGGTTTTTAATTAAAATTTTGTCTTTTGGTTGTTGGGGGTTGCGAAAAAAAACCCCGGCTTTGTAACCCGCTAAAAAGGAAAGTAGTTTTGGTTTGGCTCAATTTTTTTGGGGCGCAATTTAATTCCGGGGTTTTAATTTAATTTGTTTTTTTTAAGTTTGGGGGTGACTCCAAAAAAACCTTTTTCTTTTTCACCCCCAAAAAATATTTCCCTTTTTTCCCTTTGTAGCCTATTTCAAAAAGGGCAAAGGGTTTTAATTAAAATTTTTTTTCTCTTTTTGGGTTGTAGCTTTGGAAAAAACACGGCTTTGGGAACCCCGTTTAAAAGCTATTTGTTTGGGGTTTGGTCAATTTTTTTGGGCCCAAAAATTTACTTCGGGGTTTCCCCTAAGAAATTTTTCTCCCATTTTGAAATTTTTAAAAAGAAAAATTTTCTTTTTCCCCCGCCACAAAAAGAAATTCTGTAGCATAATTCATTTTCCAAAGGGTTTTAATTAACCCTTTTCCCCTTTAAAGTAAAATCACGGGTTTTTTTTAAACGGCATAAAAGAAAAAATTTTTTGGGGGCCCCTTTGTGGGGGTGGAGCGCAATTTATACCCAAAGGGTTACCCAAGTTGTTTGGGTTCATTTGGAGGTCAAATACAGGGTGTATATTTTCATATACGATTTTTTTCATCAAAAAGTGTCTGAAATTTTAAACAAAAGTATGTCAGACAGAGAGGGGGGCGGCTTGAACCTGCGGGGCAGGGGGAAAACTTCGGGAACGGGCCCCGGGTCGCGACAGAAGGGGACGCGCAGCAGGGGTCACTGGTGAGGCCCAACTCCCGTTGTCATCTAGGGGGTGTGGTTCAGAACCCAAGGGTTCTTGAGGGTTTTGATAGGTCATACTTCCTCCCGATTACTTTTGGACAACCCAGCCAAGAGACGGTGGGAACGTAGACACAACCCTTCGTTGGCATGGCCCCGGGAGGGGTTCGCGGCCTCACCTTCCTCAGCCCCTCTGTCCCATTTTTCCCCTCAGCCAGAGATTATATGTGGTTGGGCTGCGCCACTATTAGCGGGATGAACAATTTGGGGGGCAATCAGGTATTGGCAGTGACGAAAATGGGGCCAATATCCCCCTGCTTCTTGCGTAGGTGGAAAAGATATTGTTGAAAATGGCATGGAGGTATGGTGGGGGTCGCCTGGGATCCCAAGCCCGGTGTGGCACAGCAGTGACGATGAAAAACAAATGATGATGATGTAGCCGACCGCATTGGGACCCGGGTGAAAGCTTCATCATGTAAGGAGAAGAGTGCGTAGCTTGGGGGGTGGGCGGGCGCACCCAGCAAGTGGGTTGTGTGGCCGTGAGGTCGAGGATGCAGCATTTTGCGAGGTGGGAGCCAAGCGGCACGGGGTAGAAAACCCGCTTGAGGCCCCAAAAAAAGTAGCGGACAGGGGCTCAGCGATGGCGCGGCGGTAGTGTACCAGTGCGGAGCGTGGCGGTTAAATCAGTATCGGCGGTGTAGCTTTTCTTTGCTAAGACCCGAGGAGCAAATTGGGTATTTTGTAGAATTGTGGCAGAAAGTGAAGGGGGCCGGGGGGTAAATTGGGCCCACCCCCCTGTGTCAACACATGCAGGTCAATCCGGTGGCCTGGGAGAAAAGTGGCTCAGTTGTGGTGGCCCATCCTGCCGCCGCGCAAGCAGCGGCCAGTGGCACACATCCCATTCAGCCAGTAAGGCTCCAACCCCCTTGAGAAGGGAGTTTTCTCTTTGACATATCTCCCGGCCCGATGCTCCTGCCCCTCGTATCATGGGCGCCAGCGCTTCGCGAGGCGATTGAAGAGGAAACGTATGTGTCCAACCTCCTAAGGTGCAGCAGCGACCGTGCCCCCGTCCAAGTTGTTGGTACGCCCTCCCCTTTTAAATGGGTGGACTTGCACCCTTCAGAGAAAAATAATGGGTTGTGCCGAGCCGAGATGGAGAGTTCCAAGCCGTAATTTATTTCCAAAAAGGCAATACCCGCTCTTCATAAATTTGTGAAAAGAAGTGGGCCAGTCCTTGGCTTATTGGTTTTTTTCCAAAGGGGCACGGGCAAACGGGACGTCTGGGTTAACTACGGTCAGGGCCCGTACTTCCTTTTGGGCCCCCTAAAAGGAATGTGCTTCCTGCCAGGCACCCCAACAAAAATGGACAGGAGATGCCGCTTTTTTCCCAGTTGTAAAATTTTGGGTCCCGCGCCTTGTCGCCTCCTCCTCCTCACCACCACCACATCTCAGCCTCCCAATACTGCTCCATCTACCCCAATGTGTGGGAAAGCGGTGTCACGCAGTTCTCCCTGGTTCTCTGTTTCAGCTCTTTTTCAGATAATATTTTAACTTAAAAAAAACGATTTTTTTAAATATACTCCAGCCGCACGGCGCTGAGGCGAGATTTATTCCCCCTGATCTGGCCATAGACTACAAGGGAAAAAGTGCTGGCTCTGTTTGGCCGAGATACCCAAGCCCCCCGCTGCTTAAACCCAATCAGCTCTTTTCTGATTTTTTTTTTTTTAACTTTTGTTTTTTTTAAATTTTGTTTTGGTCAATATTTTATAGGTTATAATGGGCCCCTGTCGTCCTATTCTGATCGGCCAGGTTTCCCAAAAGCCCCGCTAGTAACCCAAATCAGCTTTTTCTGCATTTTTAGTGTTTTTGAACTGTCCCTTTTTGATATTGATTGGTCAATACTTCCCCTAGGTTATAATGGGCCCGTCTTTCCTTTTTCTGATTGGGTTGGTTTCTGACGCAATGAAAATACTTACAAAATTTAAATTTCTGTATTTCCCGGAATTTCCTAAAAATTTCCCTGATTTAGGCCGTTCTTGATTTTTTTTTTTTATTTTTTTTTAGAGGTTTGAGTCTTTTCGATGTTTTAACCTAATAAAGGCGATTTTTTTGTTCATATCCTGCCGCCGGTTCTTTTAAAGTTTTTCGTGTTTTCCAGGCTGTCTTGAATGGAATACATGTTAGCGCAGTCCTTTGGCCTAAGTCCCGCACTGCGCCCCACACCTGGCAAGGCCGGTGGACCCTTTAAATGATGTATGAGGCCCCCTCGGACAGCGTATTAGCCGCAGTCCCGCAGCGCCTAATCCCGATGCGCCTCACACACTGGGGGGCGCGGCGGAATTTACACCAAATGTTTGAGGCACCTCGGGGGCCAACATACTGGGCGCAAATTTCACCAAAAATGTGCGCCGCGGGCGAAAATTCAAAAAGTCGCCCCTTTTCTTCATAGTTTAGATTCCTTGATGTCATTTACGGGCCTCTCTCATCTTTTTAAGTGGGAGAACTTGCACAATTGGTGGCTGATTAAATAATGTTTTACCACACTGTATAAACTATTTTGAGTAGAATAACTGTCTGTCTTACACGCAGAAATTTTTGAACTTTGAAAATCGCTAATTTTTCAAAATTTTCATGATATTTTCATATTTTTCACAAATAAACGAGGATTTTTTGGACCAAAATTTCTTACTAACTTAAAGCACAATGTATCACAAGAAAACAATCTCTGAATCACATGGATAGGCAAAAGTGTTTATTTTCACATAAAGTGACACATGTCAGATTTTAAAACTGGAGCTCTGTCAGGAAGACCGAAACTGGCTCCATATTTTCCATTGTCTGTGGATAGAGTTTGTACAAATCTCATGCACATGTACACCATTCAGATATATGGAATGGATAATGCAGCTTGTGTCCTTATTTTTCTCGAACCTAACTTTTCAGGTTTTGAGATGAATCCCCCAAACATTTCTGTAAACATAATTCATAAAGTTTGGAACAATAAATAATAATGATTAAAACAATGATCATGTTTATAGTGTTTAAAATAATGACAATGGTTCTTTAGTTTGAACTGAAAATATCCACAAAATGTGAAATAAAAAACTCTGGATTGTAAAAAAAAAAAACTCTTCTCCCTCAGTTGCCTAGTTTCAAAACTTTGAAACTAAGGACAGCTTATTAGTTCAACTTCACAGAAAACCATAGTGAATGATGGGATATTTGTTTTCAAATACTTCAGAGACCTGTGTGATCTCAGTGCTTAGCAGCTTCTATGAATTGAAACTTTTTATTCTTCCTGTACCTCATGCAGACTATTGCAATTAGTCAACACAAAAATAGTTCACTCGTTTTTGTATCTTTTTTGCATTCTTACAGTATTACAAAGACTGTTAGAGGAAAGATCAACATGCCAATTCAATAGAGTACAGATGTTCAGAACATAAATATTATACCACAATGAGGTTTATTTTAAGGTGCGAAATCACAGAGCTGGTTTATCTTGAATATTTTCTGGTTTTATCCCACTTAATATTTTATCTGCTTTATATGCCTTTTGAAATAAATTACATTTTTTAGAATAGATTAAAATATCTATGCCTTCGACTGCAAAAAAAAACATTCTATAACTATATAAAGATAATTTCTATTTTTTATTTAACGAAATACAGGAAATCCATCATCGCAAAAGGACTTGTCTACATTTTCTATATTAAATATATTTTTAATAAGTTTTGGTGATTTTATTTTTAGTTTTTAGTGTTTCTTGTCAATATAAATTTTTTTAAAAAGTCTAAAATCTTGTAGTTTTCACTTTGGCCACTTCTTGTTCTGTAGAGATCCCTTTGCAACAATTTCCTTATTATCAACAGAGACAGGGTTACAATGAAAGGTGATACCAATATAATGATAGCACAGGATGACACTATTCACAGTAAGTGATGTTCACAGCTCCTCTCCTCTGCACAGGTCATGCCCACAACACTCTTCTAGAGAAGTCATGAGTCATCTCCTGTTATGATTACTGTATAGCATATCTCTTATAGCTCAGGAAACATGAATATAGAATAAAAAAAATCTGCAATCAATAAATAAAATTAGATAGAAAAGAATATGTACACAACATATGTAAACAACATATTAACAAACACTATCATACAAATTGACCGTATTCACTCATATGGCTCACATTAACAGTTCTTTAATGTAGACTCAATCTATATAAAAAATACCCATTTAAAATACACTTTTTTATTAGAGAAGAATATGTATTCTTTTTAAGTTTTATTTACTGCAGTTATTTTAGATAAGCTAAATGAGAATGAGAAAACCACTTTTTGTTTATCTCTTGTCAAATATCCTTTAGGGGGAAAATTTACCTAATGGACCATAGACTACCACAGAGATCTTTCATCCAGACAATGGCACATTATTATGGTCTATTCCCTGCAGTAACTCAAACCGAGCTATAATCTGTTGTATTGCGGCATATTGGAAAGTTCCCAATATAAAGACAGTTTTTCAAAACAGGAAATGCCATGGATGTGTATAAATTATCTTTCAATTAAATATTAAAACATATGATGTATAAGCTGAATCCAACCAGCAAGTCAAAGACTCTAAAATTAATAAAACTAGAAAATATTAATTTTACCGCTGAAAAAATATAAAAATAAAACTACAGTAACAACTCTGCAATTTTTAAGTATACCTAGTTCTCTAATTATGCTTTTATTAGGGGAAATTAGGTTTATTCTTCACCTAATGATACATAAAAAACTCATCTTATAGCAAAAACAGTAAAGTAACAAAAGTTGGACAAATACTATTTTACAGTTTTTTTAGAGAAAGGTAAAACAACAAGTCTTTTGAGGTAGTTGCTAATTATTTTTTTAGAGGAAAAAATTGCAACTTCAGTTGAATCCCCTTT